>CAJOBZ010000017.1:2242500-2315000 GCA_905332375.1 Pieris macdunnoughi | reverse complement strand
TAAATAATAATTTAGGGGCCTCATAGCCTAGCGGTCTCATTAAGTGGCAGCTAGGTGAGGGGTACCGGGTTCGATTCCCGGTTCGAGGGCAAGTTTTAATTTAATTTAAATTTGTTCTCGGCCTTTGGGAGGATTGTGCGGTACCGGGCGAGTGCTTAAACCGTACATGGAGGACACGGTTATAAAATATCTAAGGCAAACACGAATTATAAAATATCTTATACTTCACGCTGGCTAATGCACAACCCGTGCCAGAGCCATAAAAAAAAAAGGGTGCGTGTACTTATGTACGCGCGTAAGAAGTTATACTTCTTTGGCATTATTAAAAATAGTTTTTGATTGCATGCAAATAATTAATTACAATTAAATAATCAAAGACTGGAAAAGGAGTCATTATAGTCAATTAAGTTCAGTTTACATTTGAAAAATTAAATAAATAATTATTTATTATTATTCTCTTACATTAAGTGTAACATAAATTGTATTTAGTTAAAAGTATATATAATTATATATTTAGAACATCTCTACCAAACACTAAGAAGTATGTTGTAGCTTTGGCAGTATTGCACAATATCAAATTAATAAATTTCTTTGAAAAATTAATCAAAACTCCTTTATTTGTTTAAAAAGTAAATGACAAATGTCATTATGGTCATTCAAAATTCTTGGCATACGAACTTCACGCATATTCTATTTCTTTTTACTTGTAGATTGTCTTATTCCTATCTCGCTCGCGCACGCTATAATCACACTCCCAATTTTGTGTCACAGGTGCGCGCGCATCGTAAAATTTCACTCTCATAAATTTTTCATAACGCGCCTAAAGAAGTATAACTTCAAAAATAATAAAACATCTGACAATCTCGAGTTTTCTGCTCTCTTTCTCTCGCTACTTTCTCACGGGAAGTAAGGTGGCCTCATAATCGCTTCATTTTAATAATAAACGTATAATAAGATATTTCCACTCCATATGTAAAATGCACTTTGTCATTTAATATTTCAAAAAGGCTTTAAAATTGTGAATCAAAAGCGTCGCAAATGAATTATCGTACACAACCGGTAAACTAAAAAGCGATTTTTCAAAATAAAGTTAGAATCATTTGACATGTGTGAATGATTGGTTTAATCGTTAGATCTGCGTTGGAACGGATTCCGTGACAAAATTCAACGAATTTTAAATAGATTGCCATATAAAAGGTATTTGCTCACTGTTTGTCATTGCATCTGTTGTCTATATTACTATTGACAATAATGCTACATACAGTTTTAGAACATTAAAAATATCGGTTTATAAAAAATATGATTTATGAATAGTCTTTGATAAATCAAAGTTAACGCGAGGTGCTACTACAGATTAAAAAACTTCTTTAACTTCTACAAATACGAATGTATTACATTATTTACAAACAAAAAGTTCCACATAGACATAAGTATACATAAATAAATGTATATAACGACGAAATGTATATAACCTTGGAAAGGGTAACACGCTCAGCTATAGATCCATCATCACGAAATGGCGTTGATGAGGCGTCAGGTTACAGCGGTCTAGACGCAGCGATAGGAAAATTATACAACTCGGCAAGTGCTTTACACCAACCGTGATCACAATATAAAGCTTTTCTGACATTTCAGCTAATACTTGCTTCTAACCCAGCTTGTATACATTGATTTTTGAGGCTTATATGAGAACTAGCTGACCCGGCAAACGTTGTTTTGCCATGTATATTTTTTATAAGAAACATTTTTTTAGTTCAATAAAAATAACGATCTACTATTATAAAAAGTAGGGGATGATGGTAGAGGGGTGACAATTAAGGGTTGTATGTATTTTTGTATGCTGTATCATAAAAAAACAAAAGTGTTTTGTCTAAAAAATAAAAATAAAAATGTAGGTTTGGGACCACCTTTAACATTTAGGGGGATGAAAAATATATGTCGTCCGATTCTCAGACTTACTGAATTTTCATAAGAATCGGTCGAGCCATTTCGGAGGAGTATGGGAACGAACATTGTGACACGAGAATTTTATGTATGAGAATATACTAGTTCGCTGTATCGGGATACTAAACAAATACTGAATCGTGTGAAATAAAAACTGGTATAAAACTATTGTGAACCTGCCTTAACGTGTATTTGTTTTTAGAATCGATACGTATTTTAGTGTGCCAATCGCATGTTATTTAAAAGTTTTGACAGTTTACCTGAAACCACATTGGATATAATAAAAATTGTTCAAACCTAAAACTCAAATCTGTGTTGTTACAGTTCGAAATTTAAATTTCTAAATTCTTCAATAGGGTGTGTTTAATTGGGTTATGATTCTGTAGTGCAT
This sequence comes from Pieris macdunnoughi, assembly GCA_905332375.1. Classification (NCBI taxonomy): domain Eukaryota; kingdom Metazoa; phylum Arthropoda; class Insecta; order Lepidoptera; family Pieridae; genus Pieris; species Pieris macdunnoughi. Next base: position 2,312,665 of record CAJOBZ010000017.1, on the reverse strand, counting down.
TTAGCTTAAAGGTTCAATTCCAGGCGTAGTATTTGTTTCAGTATCGTGTACAATCTAAAACCCAGAAATGTGGCAATCCCTAAGTGATTATGGCACTATGCCACTTCATATATACCTTTGTTTTTTTAATGAATATTAATTAAAATAGTTTTATGGACGGTCTTTTCCTTTCGCTAGAAATAACTAGTAATCAGCACACGTGTAACACAGTAAACAAAGAACAAGGCCAATTTAAAACTAACAACATCTGAGCACAAACTAGCAGCCTAAACTTTAATATAATTCCGATCCTTATTTCTATATTAAGTTTCGTACTACTATGTTATTTAAAACGACGACCCTCATTCAACTTCATGATTGTAAAATCGATACTTTGTTAGAGATTAATATCCTAATGATTAATAGCCTATAATTTAATTAGTAGCTGTGCATTGTTAATAAAGTGATTTTTTTTTTTCGTTTCAGAATTGCCAGAAAAACCGAAAATATTTGACGAGAGTGATAAAGAAATTGTTGGCGTCGCCGGCCCATACATCGAAGACACCAGTCTCAGACTTACCTGTGTTGTAAGTGGAGGTAAAACTAGCGGATATTTTTTGTTAACACAGTTAAAACGTCTTATACTTATTATTAATACTTTTTTTACATTTTCGCTAAATTATGAACCTTTATATAAAATAATGAAACGGATATTAGTTTTTTATCATTATTAAGCATTCTTTACACGTCTAGGAGAGACATAAATTCATAAAGCAGGTTCATAATACGTAATATAAAAGTTATTTTTAATAATAATTAAAATGGTGTAATAAAAACTTTGTAAAAGGCATTCAATTATACAATGAATTAACAAAATAGACAGAGTTTAAAACACGTAACCGCGAATAATATTTACTATTTTTTTTTTATTTCATAATATTTTGTGTAAGTATTTTGATAGATGTATACCTTTTTTGTTAAATAATTATATAAGTATAATCTTGATACTTACTTTTTTTTTATTTCATAATATTTTGTGTAAGTATTTTGATAGATGTATACCTTTTTTGTTAAATAATTATATTAGTATAATCTTAATCTTGAACTAAATATATAAACGTGATACACACCTATAATTTGATATTGTTGTACTTTAAACGAACCCATATAATTTATCAAAACTTTGAAAAGGTTTCGTGTCCATAATTCAGTACTAAAATGCGTGTCCTTAACCTAATTTATAAGAAAAAACAATGGAACGGTCAGTCAGCTACTATGCCATGTAAATAATCATTTTGTGATATCGCATTATATTTCAGGCCTAATTCGATAATTAATTATGCTGACTTAATTATATTGTTGTATTTTTTTAAATATTAATTGATTAATTACACTTAACAGTTATAATTAGTATCCTTAATTTTTTTCACATATAAGAAAACCAGAATGTTATCAAAGTAACAGTAGAATACACAACTAAAATAAACAGAAATACACTAACTACTGGTATCGACACATGAAAATATAAACAACAATTAAATAGTATTTATACAAATAAAAAACAATAATAATATAATAGATAGTTTTTATTTAACTACTTTTTCCTTATTTTTACTAATTCTCTAACATAGATCTTAAGAAACTATTGTTACTAACTCACTAATCAATCAATGGACTGTATTTGTCTGATTAATAAAAATTATTATTATATAATTAATAACAAAAAAAAGTGTCGCATGTCAGAAGTGAAACTTCTTTGGCAAACTAATTTTTAACTCTTGTTAATATTTATACAAATCTAAAACTTTAGATTTCCGAGACTTAGAGGGCTGGAAAAAGTTAGATATGTTAGGAATTTAATTAATTTAATTGTCATTAAAATATTAAAAGTGTCGAAAATTAATTTTTTACATTTATTCCTTCGATTATAAAAACACGTGGCATTTTAATTCACAATTCGTCATTTGAGAATTCAATAAATTATTTTGCATAAAATATAAATTACTAAAATAATATTTATATTATATTATTATTTATATATTTAATATAAAAATAATATTTCATCAATTCTCTTTACGAAATTTTAATTTTGAAAATAGATTTTCTATAATATTGTAATTCACTCTTCTCACTTTCTCTCAATCGGTCTCAATCAACAAAAACGCTGCTCATTTTCGTGACGTTCCGTAAAAATTTACCCTTATGCGCCTAAAGAAGTTTCACTTTAAAATTAAATGGCGCTTTAATTTTAACACTTTTTATATAAACAGTTCCATAATTCCTCTTAATTAAATATGATTTATGATAAATGCTATTAAGTCAAACTATACTATAAATAATTAATATTTTGATACAAAAGCGGTGATATGACAACCTTTGAACCTCTGAATGTCTTACGATATTAATTAGTATGGTAATTATATTTGCAAGTAATTTCGTCTTTCCCATCTGAAGTAATGATTCACTATCGAATTTCGGTTGTTGCGAACAAAACACACAGTACTTTATATACTAGTATTGTAGACAATATGAGGATAAACCGATATATGACCAAACAAGAAATCATTCTAACTCTAAGTAATTTTTAACAATATTAAATCTAGACTAGGTGCAAAAACGTGTGCTGCATTTGTTATTTGGAACTTCTTTGACGGCCCTCATAGCTCAACGCTACTCGCACCTACTGCTACTGAGTGGAATACCTTGTACTAGCTAAAAGTGTTGTATTACGCAGTGCGCGTTTATTCTACAGAGATTTAAATATGTTTACATCACGCGGGCGAAATTATTTAGTTTGTTTCATTGTATATTTCTCTTAGCAAGCATTAATCTCTGGTCTACAGTGGATTAAGTAATTTTATATACATATTTTCTAATTAATTATTAATTATCTCTTTAGTTTTTTAACACCACAAAAATTGGTTTATATCTAACTTAATTTACTACACAGAATATTCACTGTCAAAACTATAAACATAGAAACTATTAAACATTCGAAATTTATGTTAATTTTGTACCTTGTATTGTTCTCAATAATATATATTATATAAATAAATCGATATTCTACAAAGCGTTAAAAAATTACAATGATCTACGGAGAAAAAATGAAACACTCTGAACGCTGGCGGAATAAATAAATCAGATATCTGTCGATGTCTCATTAATAAGCATTGTATCTATGAGAGTCAATGTTTTTAAACCTAGATCAAAATACTTCTTAGGGCCTCTACTAGGTGATTTAACACTTTTAACTTTTTATTTAAATTCCGTTATTCGCATAGACTTTAGAAGTGAAATTTTCTCACACTGACCTTGAAGTTCCGCCTCGCAAGCATTACTACAATTTCTTTTGTCTTAATTCACCCTTTCAAGGTAGGATTGGCATTAATTTTGTTTCCAACTTTCTATACTGTCTTTAACGATTAAGAACTCGTAGTTAAAATATTACTAAGTACACATATTTTTTAGGTAAACCCATGCCACGCGTTCGCTGGTGGCGCGGGGACAAAATGGTGTCAAAACTGGATCCAATCGAAGATGGTTCTCTACTCAGTACATTAGAACTAAAGATACCAAAACTCAAAAGGGAGTACTTTGAGGCTGTGTACACATGCGCTGCTGATAATACTGCGCTGGTGCCGCCGTTGCGAGTCAATGTGCAGATCCAATTGTATCGTAAGTACATATTATATTTATTTTATTTTTTATAAGACACGCCTGTTTCCCAAAGGGTAGCAAGAGACTACTGAATACAAATACACACAGGTCTTTCTGGGTAAGACGATCTCTGAATTTAAAAAATAATACTTCAAAGACTGCAGTACCAGCCTTTTATGGGTGATTCTTTAACTTGCATAATAATTATTGCATGGTACATAACGTTCGTCAGTTATGAATGTTTTTAACCTGCCCTTTAGTTATTTTTTAACAACACATCTGTTTTACTTATTATATTTAATGATAGCAGGTGATCAGTTGATACTAACCCGAAACAATTACCTTTTTGTGTTTTTTAATACTAAACCACTTAAAAGTAAGCATGAGCAGCTATAATAATCATTTATTTATTTATAATGCTGCATGCATACATGCTGTATTACGCAGTAAGGAAATAAAATATACACGAAAATATTGTAATTGTTACGAATAAATTAAGAATACATGTTTTTGAAAAGTGAGTTATACAAACACAATATATTCATCGCTACCCAGTTATTATTGTTTTGATAAAGTGTTCGGCTCAATTGGTTTCGGATCGAGTATGTAAATTGTTTAATGGATAATTTATGTACCGAATAGTTGGGTTAAATTCTAGATAATTGTTTATGTTTAACATTAAAAATTAAATGCATTTGTTTTACGTTAAATGTACTAACATGTGTACTTACATAATCAGTTAATAAATAAAAACTATACTCGCATAGTTTTAATTAGTATAAAGATTTGATAAATAAGTAGTAAATCTTAAATTAACGAATGTTTTAGACGTAATTTTTTTGTAAACTTTTTGAAATAATCGCAAGGCATCGAAGTTGGGCCTATAGCTTAAGCTATATGCGTTAGCTACTAAGCCACGGCTTGCTGTTGAAACGTCCAAATCGATATAAATAAAGAAAGATTATATAACAATTCTACAAAGTAAATCTACATTTCTACATATAATTACTTCAAGTACCTAAACCAGGGGTTCATGTTAACAATGTGACATCTTCAGCTCTCTAACTTAACAGCTTACAAGCGTTGCCGGATTTCTAGTTCTGGTCGTAACAGGGCAAACAAATGACGATCACCCAGGGCACTTAATCGATTCTGGCTTTGTGGTTGTACTGATTTGCAATGCGATTGTAGTGGTAACTTGTGTTGTAAATTGATTAATGGAAAGATAACCAATCTAGTCTAGGCAAGCCAAATCATTTATATTAATTAGGCCTATTAAAAAGGCACTTTTGAAAGTCAAAATTAGAAGTTGCCCTTTCCAAAGTGTCATATGGAGAAGAATGGGCAAGAAACTCCATACTCTTTTAAAACAGATTTCACAATATTTTGTTAACATTAAATTTGATAATTAATTATTTTTGAAGACCATGTACCTATATCAAAAAGAAATACTATATCTACCAAAATAATAATGCAGCAGATAACTAAATTAATGTAGATACATGGTGCTCACATATTTACAAATATTGCTACTATAGATTTTACATTATTCTTTATAAAAAAAAAAAAAAAATTACATACAATCAGAGTGTGATACAGCTGTTCTTATAAAGAGCTCAAATGCGCTTAGATATTTTTAAAGCTCACGTTATAAGAACTGATGAACTTAATATTATACATTTTCTCAGACCATTATCAGCCTTGAATGTGCGTTCGAAACCCGACTGTGAACAAAGTTTTTATTTTATTTAGGAAGTCTAGACCCAAAACTATTTTTATTTGGCAAAGCTGACTTATTACCTATGCACCTATATACCACAGATATGAGTCTGCGTTGCGGTATAATGTGAGAAAGGCCCCGGAGCCTCTCAAACGCGGCCCAGACTCTGAATGCATATAGGAGTGGGTCGAGCCCACAGTCGTCATATATTTGGCATTTAATAGGAGTGTTTTCTAAATTATAGCTTTATTTATTTGAGACGAGAATGGAACAAAACACCCGTATCACCTCGACGTCCACCGTTCCACACCAGAGCGTTATTCAAGGCAGTTTTTGCCACGCACCACCACGTTGTGGAACCAGCTGCCCACTGAAGTATTTCCGAACCAATTCGACTTAGGGTCCTTCAAGAAAAGAGCGTACCAATTCTTAAAAGGCCGGCAACGCACTCGCGAGCCCTCTGGCATTGAGAGTGCCCATGGGCGATGGTATCACTTAACATCAGGTGAGCCTCCTGCCCGTTTGCCTCCTGTTCTATAAAAAAAACAAATTATATTTGCTCAATTTCAAACTAAAAGCTTTTAAATACATTGAAATGTTTGATACAAACTTTTGATTTATAACAACGTCCTGAAACCTGAATTATTAAATTACATAGTAGTAAAATATGATAAAGTTACAAACAATATATCACAGTTGAAATCAAATTGAGTTAGTTCATTATTTGTGACCTCAAACAATGAAATGTTGACACGAAGTTGAATACTTTAATTCATAAATCACGCTGACAATAAATTGTTGTATAAAAATGACGAAATAGACCAAATTGTATTTCGACATTATTGTTAGGTTTATTGACTTTAAATGCGTCATTTAACTGTTTCATTGGGTGATTAATTAATAAAAATTCTTTCTCGCAAAGATTCTTTGGTTTCCTAGGCTGTTACTTGTATAATAAATTAAATTAAAAAATTAGCATTTACCCACTATCTAAATATGAATGTAATGGTTACTACTTGGCTGAAGACGTTGAGTTATGATGAAACAGAAGATTTAATAACTGTTACTCTGTAACACACCCACTCCCCCACACATATACACACACCCACGCACACACACACTTTGAGAGAGAGAGAGACAAACACACACGCGCGCGCGCACACACATACACACACACACAAACACACACCAAATTTATTTTTAAGAGTCCGTTTGCAATGTTTTCTTTTAGCACTTAATACTTATTTTCTTCTATTGTATCCTATGACAATGACCTGATTGTACGTGTTCCGGTCCGGTGGTGGAGAGGCTGGCTATCTGTCACTCAGGTCTCCTGTTACAGAGACCAGTCTCTCACATACACTTCCTAATGTTGTCATTTTAATTTAATCATTATAACCTTTTATGTATATGTGAGAGAAGAAAAATAAAGATTATTATTATTATTAATCTGTTCGACTGCAAATCAGGAGATTCCTGATGGGTTGACATAAAAATGAAATTGTATTTTTACAAGAGATATATCTATTGAGGAAGTTAGGATGTTGGTGATGCTTAAACATTTCCTGGGGTAACTGTGTCTTCATCTGTCGGGCTTGCACTTTGCGACACTTGGGATATCCGTCCCAACGGGGCTTATAAACGTTAAGGAATAGAACGCATATATACCAGTTCTGTTAAAAAAAAAAGAGTGGCGGAGAGTTTATTGCCAGTTCTTCTCTTCCGTTCTAAGTCCTTGATTTGAGAACTGGCAGTAAACGTAAAATTTGAAGCATTTAATTTATGTTTCTTTTTTTTGACGTTCATAACTATAAATTGTGTTACCTACATGAAGAAATGATTTTTGATTTGATTTGTTTTTTTTTGTATTGATCGGTTATCCTCAATAAAGTTTAAATACGAAAAAGGACTACCAAGAACTTATGTACTGTCAAAGATGAGTATCCTGACGATAATAATATGTTTAGCGACGCGTACCTTTTTTATATTTCAATATTTATTACAAACAATTCCTGTTTAAGATATTTTTAAGAAAATTGAACTTTGTGTTCAATTGCTTGCGGAATATGCGTAAAATAAACTAATGACCAACTTATCTCCAAAAGTCCTTTGTAACATAACATTTGAATAATATAATTCCGTTGTTATCTTCACGAATGCTGTATAATTAATGCGCTGAACTATTTCATATACAGTACATTATCGTGACATGTCAAAGATCCCGTCCATTGACCTCTACCCGTCCTAATAACGGGGACTTGAATTATTGTTCTCAAAATTAGACAACCCAACGTTTACTCTAATTCCTTAAACAATTCGTTCCAGATATTATTGTGTATTAAATAAAGCCTCCTATTATGAACACAGACTAAAGCAATCATCTAATTTAAGACTGAAGTCACTGAGTTTTCATACCTAATCTCTTATACCACCAGAGTTTCATCATCGGACGTCAAGGCAAAATACAAAATACCATCCGTATCACCTCGACGTCCGTCGTTCGACAACTGAGCGTTTTCTAAGGCAGTTTTAGCCGCGCACCACCACTATCTGGAACCAGCTGCCCACTGAAGTATTTCCGAACCAATTCGACTTAGGGTCCTTCAAGAAAAGAGCGTACCAATTAAGGCCCACTTGCGAGCCTTCTGGCATTGTGAGTTTCCATGGGCGGCGGTATCACTTAACATCAGGTGAGCCTCCTGCCCGTTTGCCTCCTATTACATAAAAAAAACCTATATCTAGTGGTGCTACAACGATTTTGGCTTCAAGTTGTATCTGTCATATAAAAATATTCTATCTTCTAGAAAACGTTTAAATGTATAGTGTGTTTTTGTTTTTTTTTTAGAAAGTGTTAATTTGCAAAGAAAGTTTGTGCAGTTCTAAGTAATATAATTATGTACATAAGTTATATACAAATGAAACTAACAAATTACGCTTGAGACCTTACGTTCTCTAAACGTTGGACTAAGTTTATCTTAGTCTTGAACAAGTTTACTTCAGATATTAATTTAATCATTTTAATATACTAGATAAATTGTGAAGTTTTATGCATACTGATAAATCTAAATAATTTTATGTTATTTATTGATTTAAAGAAAAAATAATTAAAATACAAAAAAATATGTCACGGTGGAACATAAATTGGTCACAATTTTTCCGTCCACCGAAGCGATTATATTAATTACAATAAAATTATAATAAAAAATAAAAAGCCTTTTTATGTATATAGTTTTTAGATCTACTAAGTTATCTTTTTCCTAATTATTTGCAGGAACCCCTTCACATATGAAGGACCTCGCCAAAAATATAATGATCGGTTAGGGGGCGTCCATAAATTACGTGAGGTGTTTTTTTAAATTTTCTGGACCTCCCTCCCCCCCTGGTGAGATGTCATGAGATTTTATTCAACCCCCTCCCCCATCCCCCAATCTCACGTGAGATTTTTCAAAATGTGGGTTTCTTACGTAAACGCATTGGATTGTTATTGAAAAAAGAAAAAAAAAATGCTTCGTGCTTTTATTTACGACTAAAACAAAATAAGTGAAATGTTGAGCGTTTAGATATGGAGTTAGCGGGAAGTTGGGTTGTAGGGTCAACCGTTTTCCTAATTTTTTTTTTCAGAAAAAAAATTGCGTGATATTTGCCGAGACCCCCCCTCTCTCCAACGTAAGATTAAATGAGATTTGACTCGACCCCCTCCCCCCCTTAAACACCTCACGTAATTTATGGACGCCACCTTAATAATGTTAAGGTCATAGGTACAAAGTGCGACAGTAGGAACCTATTATTGACATTAAAGTACAGGGTGCCTTTAAAGTTGACTTTATGTTTGTACAAGTAGGTAAACAATAAAACAAAAACCCATTTAAAAAAATTACCAATACATTTTTGTGGTTTGATCAATGTAGTAGTTTTTAAAATTATATTTGATGTTTTTGTTAGTCAGGGTTGTATGTAGTTTAGTAGTAATGGTTCTTATAATAATGCAGGTACTAAAAAATATTTTTAATTTATTCGTACGTGAAGTTGTTTTTATGAGAGAGGTATTAACAGTAAAAAGGCTATCGTAAATATATAAATAACTTAACGAAAGCTAAAAAGAACTTTCATTATCGTAAGCTTAATTTAATCAGTCGTTAAATTGACATTGTAATAGACGAATATGAGGCAGGTTGTTAGTCTAAATATTTTCAATGGTAATATAATATAATAATATTTCTAATAAATATTTTGACAAGACATTTTTTCTTGGTTTAGACTACATAATATTCTAATACATAAAATTCTCGTGTACATTGTTCGTTCCCAAACTCCTCCGAAACGGCACGACCGATTCTTATGAAATTTTTTATTCATATTCAGTAAGTCTGAGAATCAGCTACTATCTATATAAACCCCTAAGTGATAAGGAGTGTCCAACCAAAAAAAAAAAAAAATTTTTTTTTTTTTTTTTTTAGATACAACATACAATACATTCCTACAACCCTTAATTTTCACCTCTCTACGATGTATATTAAAACTATTGACTTAAACTCTGAGCTTTAAATATAGAGAAAAAATCACTGAACAACCTAAAATTTTTATTCCGGAACAGTGTCTGTCGGTACGTACTAAAAAGGTAGGCTAAGTAAAATCTCAAAAAGGAGAAACGAATTTCGCAGGGCAATAAGTTTTAAAATAAAATTTACGGATTACAGTTCATTTGAATTATGCATAACCCGGTGTTTTGAGTACTTTACATCAGTCGTGGTCAGCGGGAGACCAATATATGTGCGGTTATATTGGTTAAAAAAGGTTTATTTAAATTAACGTAGAAAATATATAACATGATATAATAATATACACGTAAACAGTTTTTCCTGCAGACGTTACTCGTTTAACAAAAGCCCGTAAAATTGCCAATCTCATCTACCTCATCCCGTTTAAATAAATCGACGGTAATTACAACATTGGCCAAATTAACCGCACAAAATTATCCGAAACTTTAAAAAATACGCGCTACACCGCTCGAAAGTAATTTCACGAAATTGCCATTCTTCCACTCTTATTCACCTGCCTCATTCCCTGTTATTACGAAACGAAATCCACAAATCCCCGCGATTAACCTAGATCAAACGGCACACCGGCTCAAATAAGCCATAATATGACGACAGGTAACAGATTTCTTTTGTCTTTTCTCATAGAGAATCATTAGTTTATATTTGCTGGCACACCGTTATGCCGGCGAAAATCCTGGATGTTATTTCTCATAATGATTATGTAAGTTCCTATGGCGGGCTTTTCATTCCACTTTACTAATGTTAATGGACGGCATTAATGCCTTTTTGTTTTCGCTTAATGTTCAAGTCGTGACGTTGTTTTAATATTTTAATATCGTAGTTTGAACTGGTTGTTATAACTTTGTTCCATTAGCCTTAAACACACTTTTGTAATTTAACTATTAGTTTGGAATTATTTATGTTAAGAGCTGTTTATGAGGTTTCGTAAAATATTTTGTTGATAAACAAAAAAAAAATTAATTCGTATCTATATTTTATTTATTAATTTATAATTTATTGTTTATAGTGCGACCTCTACTCGTGGAGATTTTGTCCAGAGAACAGCCACTATCTGTTGGTAATGAAGCTGAATTAGCTTGCAGAGCAATTGGTGCAAGACCACCAGCTGTGATCACATGGTGGCTTGATAACAAGGAAATGACGGTCACTGACCCACAAAAGGTAACTATAGAATTTTCTTAAATAGTCAAGCGTCTCACAAGCGACACGAAACTAGAAATGCGCATAGCCAATCTTATTCCATGGACATGTGTCATCACACTTTACATTTATATCTCCTAGGTTAAACTAAAAAATAACAAAATTATATCTATAAAAATATCAATACATCGAACATCATCAAGTCATGGGCACTTCATTATATTATGACTAAACTATCCAGTCTAAATCGTATAATTAATAATTAAATCTTATAATAAAAAAAATGTAAGAGATCGAAAATGTCCCTGGATACAATAGCAGTAGAGAGTATTATTATATTGAAAAAAAAAAGTATATTTATTACAATTTGAAAATTTACTTTGGTACTTACGCGAGTGTTGATCTAAAATCAGACAATCAGTAGAAATGTTGACACGAATAGCAGTTTGTTTGGTATACCATAGCACTTTCAACGACGCGCTTTATTACAAATGCCGAGAGTACACATGTTTCATTATTTCATAACAATAATGAAGGTATCATAAGATCATTCAAAATGAAAAAAAAAACGCGTCTGAAGTTATACTTCTTTGGTGTAATAATTTTCTTCGAGCACTTTAGAGAGACGTTTCCCTCTTCAAATTGCATTTTTCTTGTCCATTTTAATGGTCACTTCCAAGCAAAACGATATAATATATACTAATCATGTTATTTTACAGTAATCACTATGTTTGCTATCACATTGAAACGGGTTTTCTCGTATAGAAATCATTATTTGGCTTTAAATAAACACTATGCCATGACAGACACTGCCACTTGTCGATAAAACAGAGTAAGCGCCAACTAGCGGCTCAGACTTTTTTACCGACGTTGATATTCAGGGTGTTGGTTTTTTTTTTTTACAGTGCGCGCATCGTAAAAATTTACTTACATCATTTTTCTTTTCTTTCATAAGTATAACTTCAATAACACATTTTTAGGATTCAGAAGACCGTAATGAAACAATATCATTTCTTCGATGGACACCTCGTATGGAGGACGATGGTCACACTCTCAAATGCCGTGCTACGCACTCTAAACTCGAACACGCTACTCTTGAAACGAGTATAAAACTGGATTTACATTGTAAGTATGCCTATACTGCATAGCACCTTCTTTTCAGATAGTGTAAAGGTCAGTACTCACATATGGTATTACTCGATCGAGCTAAACTGTCGAGTAAAACCCATGGCATGGGCTTTCGTCCACACATTGAGCTTTGATCTATCGAGTGAGGTGCGCCGTCCAGTATTCACCGAACCGTTCGAGCCAAAGGATGTCTGAGCAACAAAGGAGACGGTGGCTGTATTAATTTCTCTTATTTTTGTGGGAGTAATCTTTGGACTTGACATTTCATAAACACTCACACTGTCTATATGTGTTAATATAGTCTTCTATAGCGCTTTTGGAATAAATTCGCAAATCCATTTCTCTTTAAAACAAGTGTTTCAATCACGATAAACAGTACCAGACTGACGCTCGCCTCGCACCACTCGCAGTCACATACACACGTTCGAGTCAAGATTGACGGCTCGCTTCGAGTAGGTTCGAAGGAAATTACTTTCATTTAATTCCATCAAGCCGGCTCGGTGCGAGCCTTCAAGCTGTGAGTTTTGCGGTCCACACGTTGATTTTTACTCGACTTCGAGTAAAACTATCGAGTAATACCGTACGTGAGTACTGACCTTTAGAAAAGCATATTTTGACGTTTGACAACAACAAGGAAAGATCTTAGTATGTATTTATTAAAATTTCAGAAACACTTGTATTACAGTTATGGATGGTATATGTACTTATATTTGAGTAACGATGTATATTTCTTAATATTGGAGTATTCAATGCCTTAAGGGATTTTCTGTCAAGTTTTAAGAGCTCCATAAATACGTACAATTTATATATCTCACGGGAGTAACTGAGCTGGTGGAATGAAAAACCTTTTATCTAAGTTAAACTAGAGGTGACTTTGGCTGTTCCCATTTAGTATTATATAAATTTATAATCAAAATTACTTCTAATATAAAGAACAATAATATATATATTATGTGTCGCAGTTTTAGACATTACATACTCGTTATAGTTAATTAACAATATTAAAGAGACTTAAGTAACAAAACATGTTTGGCATATTTGAATTTTAAAATTAAATAATTATTATTAGCTTTTTAGTAATTAAAATTAAATATTTACTAACAACACGTATATTGCACAAAATCTAATGTTGCAAAGACAACCTTAGACCAGATTCTCCCTTAGTTTATACAAAATATAATAAATAAATCAGTGCCGCTACAACCTTCCTAGGTCTGATCCTCAGATTTCTGTATGTGTTTTATGATCATTTGTTAATCTAGTAGGCCAGTAGGTGATCAGCCTCCTGTGCCACACACGCTGTCGAATTTTTAGGTCTAAGGCAAGCCGGCTTACTCACGATGTTTTCCTTCACCGTTCTAGCGAATGTTTAATGCGTACTTAAAATGGAAGTCCATTGGTGGACAGCAGGGGATCGAACGACCTCAGGGATGAGAGTCACACGCTGAAGGCACTAGGCCATCACTTCTCTTGTAAACAAAATAAAGCTTTGATGTATTGTAAATAAATCGCATTCGTTGTTTATCAACTAAACAATAATTTGTTGAATAAATTTCTATACATTTTTCAGTTATGCCGATCGTGACGCTACAGTTGGGGTCCAAAATGAACCCTAATGACATAGAAGAAGGCGATGATGTCTATTTTGACTGCATTGTAAAGGCCAACCCACCTGCGTATAAAGTTGTATGGGAACATAATGTATGTATATTTCGAAAATGTGAAATGTCGTAAAATCGATCGTAAAATTTGAAGCGGCCTCATGAATTTACACATAAATTTTTATAAATATCTGAATTACGAATTTTAGTAGTTTTTTTTCCTTAATAATTTGTTATTTTTTTATCTGTAATGAAACGAAGTTTTAATAAATAATAAAACTATTATGGTTTATAAGTCACTACGGTGCCCAAAAATATAATGAATTTTTAACAAAGTAAATAGATAAAGAACAACTTTAGCTGGCCAGTCCAATGAATAATCACCATTTAACGAAATAAACAACTAAACGCTTGACTATGTTAAGATAACGCCAATATTTGGTGATTTTATCATATTATTTTTTGATTCGGCTGCGACATGATACATTGAAGCAAGCAAGCAAGCAAAGATAGTTTTCTTTAAATGGCAATCTGCCCTGTCTTAAATAAGGTTATTATGTATACCCAGAAATGAATGTGTAAAAATTCTTATGAGCCACCCACTAAGGCAATGTCGCATAAGAATTTTTGAATTTGTTCACTCGGTTTAATTTGTAATCTTCTTGGGAATGACAGTTGTGACAGATGACACTTGAACGTCAATTGATATTTCTGATTCCTGGCTACTGGATAGCATTTTCCTCGTGCTACGAATAAAATTACATTTCCAAATTTAAAAATACATTTGCGACTTCTTTCACGTGTAAGGTTAAAAAATGCGTAGGATTTAAAATATTATTTTACTTTTCGAAGATTTCAATATTACCTGGAATTTAGAGTTATATATAGATCAAGGCTCTCAGCTCCCCTCTAAGAAGTTATAGTGCGGAAATTATGAATTTTTTAAGCTATGAAAATTAGAATAGACAGCGTGATTTGGAAAGAAAATTTGCTATTTTGGAATCAGAACTCTACTACACCTAAATTGCAATATATTATTTATAATTCAGGGCCAAGTGATGACACACAACCAGCGCGCGGGAGTGATTGCTGGCTCTGCACATCTGGCGTTGCAAGGTGCGTCAAGAGAACAAGCTGGGAAATATGTGTGCATCGCTTCCAATGTGGAAGGTGACGGGCGGTCGGAACCTGTTAATTTACAGATACTATGTAAGTATATTCCAGCTAATGTCACTACAGTAAGCTCTAAGCTTTTGGAAAATATTTTTTTGTATACTTAGTAATCTATTGTTATTTATTTAAACCACTTTTATTATTTAGAATAATACCGTATACGGTAAAAATTAAAAAATTAAATAAGTGTCTTGTTATTACATACTTAGTTTAGGTTAGTTATTATTATTGTATAAATCTTATTGGCTAAACTAACTGAACTAAGAAGTAATTCTGTAAACTTTATAAAAACATTTTGATGAACCGGAACAGAACCCAAAGCAATTGTTTTTCTTGGCTTTTTACGCCACATGGGGTAGCCGCTAAGTCATGGAGGTGTTATACGTAAAAAAACTACTTAAAGTTATGACAGTTTTATAAGTTTAATATGCTTATTATTATTTATAGCTTAGTAAAAAACATCACTATTGTGTACATGCCTGACCGGAAACGGAATTGAATAAATTTTACACGGAGATATTCAAATTACACATGTTGTATCTCTAATAATTGTAAGATGTAATTTGCATACAATATAAGCCGCATGATACGATACAAATTCGGCAATAATAAACATACAAAAATAGTCACAGATAAAATAACAATGACACGCAATCAGAAATCAACAGTTAGTTAACTGTAGTTACTCAATCATAATTTATAAATATTTTGGTAGTGTATTTTTAATGTATTACCTAGTTGTCAATATGTTCCCAAAATAATATGTAAAATCTGAATATATATGAAAATTCAATTCCATCTAGGATCCAGCGTGATGAGACATGAATTGCAGTAATATGCAGTCACATGCAAATTTTGCAACTTGAGTGCTAACTTCCCAATGAATTTACATATCCAACCTCATACTAAAATACCGTCACAGGATTTTTGGAAAATTATGCTCACACAAAATAAAAAAGATATTACGCACATGAAAAAACAATATAAAAATTCTAAAGACTTTACAGAATGATAGTTTATCTTTTATTTTATTCTCAGCATTACACAGTTGTATTAATATGTACGAAAACAGACATTTTTGTTTCCAAATCTTTACTGAAGAGACAAAAAAATCGGTATAGGAAGTGTTGTGAAATGTATCACCATAAGTTATATGGTAGAGTAAAAAATAAAGCGTTATTGAGAGTAATCCGTGTCTGAGGTTGGAGTAAAATTGTAATTAAAAATCTATTTGTAAAAATATTAATTTTCATACATAAGTCACGTGACACAAAATGTTGTCTTATTAGTCTAAACGACGAGGACGCAGAATGTTTGTATCTACGCTGTCTAACAAATACTGACTTGGATATTGATTTCGACTGAAATATAGCATGTAAATTACAATGACAATTAAAGCGTTAAAAAAATTGGCGTTTATTCACGTGTTTACAAGTATAGTAATAGCTGGTGCGTCGCCTTGAGAGGCGCTTTAGAATTATGAATGGTTAATTAAAACTTAACATAATTAAAAATAACAATCTGTATAAGTTCTATAGTCACTAATAAATAATCGGAAATGGTTTTTAATTTTCTTTCAAATAGCAAAGCTAGTTAGACAATTTAAACATTGTCTAGCTTGATCTAATCGACGTTTAACGTAATTTACATAAGAACCAGAAGAAAAGAGGGGATAGCTTAAATGGGCATATTAACTAAATTGATTATTGCAGGCACTAATAAAAAAGCAAATTTTAATCCCGTAAAAGTATTGTTTTGTAATGAGTATCACAGTAGAGTATCGCGCAACTCAATGAAGTTATAATACTGCCTGTGGTTTGAACAAAAAATGTATAGCATCAATATCTTGCTTATGGTTTAAACTACAATAGATTAAACCTATTTACTTAACATTTCTATAAACATTATTAAAATAGCCTCAATAAATACGAAAAACTAACTCCTAACAAACATAGAATGGCTCATTGAATCGGATCCTACAACTCCGAAACAATGCAGAAGAGCTAAAAACTCGGAAAGACCCTTTTTCCGTAGGTAATTTAACTTTAACAACGGTGTACGTTGTTTTATTTCTCTTCTAATAGTGATGAGAATATCTCCGTGATGTAAAATCACTGCGCTTTTTCACTGTGAACACGAAATTCAAAAAATATTTACGTAGTAATAATCTAATAATTAAACATTAATAAAAACAAATCAATAAAGTTTGGTCCTTGTGGCAGTGTACCTTTAACGCTGGCAGCACTTCCTCACTGTATTGCGATACTTATTCGTTGAGCAGGGAAAGCACCAGCTTTGGGGACACCGATACTATTCAGGCGCCAACTTAAATCTTTAATTAGTGCCTGTACACTTGAACCCCACGGCCCTAACATAATAATATTTTAATATCAAATAAATCAATACAAATAGCTACACGTTTTAATAGTAGTTGGAGTCATAAAAACTTTAAAATTTAATACGTAATTCATGAATATCAGTTTAATTTAACCTTGAAAAGTGTTTCAAAATCCATATCAGTCACTGCTATGTATATATAGAATTTGCAGTGAAATATCACATTAGTATGCTATATCTTCAGCGCTGTGTGAAGTGGGAACGTGATCATATAAGGGACAAAAATGTCAAGTGCTCTGAGTACGAATACAATGAGAACACCGCAGTCAGAGAAAAGTGCTTTTGTTAATGAAAGAAATATAAAATCCTCTCTCTCTAATCGGGCTGCGGGTTGTGTGGTTTTTATGCAAAAATTTCGAGAAGTGTCGAATGTAGCGTAACGAAGATTTCGCTTTATGTTTATTCAAAAATGCAAGCTACAGTACAGTACATATGTTTAAACTTTTATTAACAGATAATTTTGACAGCTTACAATAATCCAACTGACAAATGAAAGTGTTAGTTTATTGTATTGTGTCAAATTCCCCACGCCGTAACGAAGGACTGTGTTTGGCTAACGCTTCTTTGCATGGGGCACCTTTGTAATAAAATCTCCGAATCTATGGATTCTGATATAGTCAAACTATCTAGATACAAACTCACAAATCACATAAAAATGACGCTACCCGAATTGGATTTCGAATCTACAGGGGCCTTACTACGTATCTTGGCATGACTGTGAGGTTCCAAATACTAACACAGACACAGCGTACGCTTATAAAAACTCACTCACACTCACAACTAAACTTAGCTACACTCTAAATACGCACACACACATTCACGCATACTCAGTCTCTTATACGACGTTAGCTGAAACACTAATACTTCTTTTTATTAAAAAAAAACTATTATAAACATGTATCATGGATTAATTGTTATCTAGTTACCCACAACACAAAGATTGCAAAAATGTAGTGTTCGGATAGAAGAATTTTGTAACAACCTATTTCGGTCATGAATAAAGATTTTATTATTATATTCGACCGCAATATGTTTAATATGTAAAAAATTTGCATTAGCTCTTTCATGTATAGTATGTCTTAATTATTTTTTATAAATAAAATCGTATGGAAATCACTTATGCAAGACTTTGTTCGATCGTTGCATGAAAATCATCATTGAGTTTTCTTTCAAAGCAAAAAAAACATTTTATCGTGATTCTACATGACTTTCATGACATTCATGATTTTTCTTATATGAAATATCTCCAAGAACCGTGTAAGTCGTTTTGTTGCTCAAGACGAGGACAAAGAAACATATACATATGTTTGTTGCAGATAAACCAGTGTGTAAAAACCCAATTAATGCAATTGTGGGTGCTGCCATCAACGAAGCTGCTAAGGTGACATGTGAAGTGGACGCATTTCCACCACCTAAAAACTTTCAATGGGTCCTTAACAACACTTCGGCAACAAAGGAGCTTGATGCTGTATGTGTATTTATCTTTATCATCAGTCTGAACCTCAGATTATATAGTGTATACATTTTATTGATCATTTTATTTTTTGAGGAGCTGGTTTCATTTTTTTTTTTTTTTTTTTAAGACAATTCACACCAATTGACCTAGCCCCATGCTAAGCTGGTGAAGCTTGTGTTATGGGTACTAGGCAACGGATATACATACATATTATAGATAGATAGACGTATAAATACATATTTAAACACCCAAGACCTAAGCACAACACCAAATGCTCATCACATCGATGTTCGTCTCAGCCGGGGATCGAACCCGGGACCCATGGATTCGCAGTCAGGGGTACTAACCACTAGACCAATGAGTCGTCAAAGTCGTCGTCATTGCCTTCTCCGTGTAAGCATAATATTAAATATACATAGAGACTATCTGATCCGGCAAACGTCGTTTTGCCATGTATATCATTTATAATAAAAAATAGGGGTTGATCGTAGATGGGTGAAAATTAGGGGTTGTATGTATTTTTTAATGCTGTATCATAAAAAAATAAAAACAGAAAAAAATATCTAAAAAAAAAAAAAAAATATTTAGGGGTGGAGTACCCTTAACATTTAGGGGGGATGAAAAATAGATGTTGTCCGATTCTCAGACATACCCAATATGCACACAAAATTTCATGAGAATCGGTCGAGCCGTTTTGGAGGAGTATGGCAACGAAAACTGTGACACGAGAATTTTATATATTAGATAAATCCTATTCCAAAAGTGATTCATGCTTCACGCTTTAGCCAACCAGCCAACACAGTTTACAGTTATTATTTTTTATTTCTAATTTTTGTTTTTTTTTAGTAAATATCACTTGTCTCTTTTTGTTACTTGATAAGAAAGAGATAGCTGGTTACCGATAAGCCCGAGCCCTCATAAATATTTAAGTCTTCTAGTTGTTTTATACTGTCGACAAACTGTTCGTATTATTTTTATTCACTTTTTTCTTAGACATCAGTCGTATAAATTGAGACTATACTTGTCTTAACCCATATATTTTGTTATTCCTCATTTTTGTATTCTGTAATTGTTTATTTTATTTTTAGTTTACATTAATTTAAACTAGACTTATTTCTATTTCTGAACCTACATGGCAGCGTCTGTGGACTATCTTATTTTAATAAATATTATATTATACCATTGGAATAAACCAAATTACACCTCTGTCATAAACTATACATGAATGAACTAATGATGACCTAACCATCAATCCCTTTCAGCAATTTGGTCACAGATATCTGCATGTGTTTCATTGACTATTGTAAGGAAATCATATTATGTTATCAATTTTTTTCGGCGACATTCTTCGCGATATTTGACATTGATGAAGAATCTATTATAGCATTGCCAGAATTAAGTATCGCAATCCTTCCTAAGCGAACACTGTTTATACATAAAAAATAATAATAAATATATTTTGTGTTCAAAACATTCGATGACAAAACAATTGTACTATATGATAAAATATTGAAATAATTTAACATTTTCTTAAGTTAAAAGTTTTGAGTTCGACGTCGCTATTTATTTTATTTGTTATTTCTATTTGTAAATTGCCACGCTTATAATAATAATATGTTTTCGGCAGAATTTCGTACAGACGATATTAATTAAATTATTTATTAATTAGCTGTATTATAATTTGTAACAATTTAATTTTAAAAATTTAATGATTTTTTTATTAGGGAAAAGAACCGTTCTTATTTCAAAATGATTTTGTTTCAGGGTAAATTCACAGTTGGGCCAGGACGATCCGTACTAACATTTATTCCAACGGCTGAAACCGATTACGGATCTCTATCTTGTCGGGCTACGAACCTGGCTGGCCAGCAAATCGAACCATGTAGATACACCCTTCTTCCAGCCGTCAAACCAGATCCACCTACGAACTGCTCAGCAAGGAATTTGACGGATGATTCTGCGGAACTGCGTTGTGCTGCTGGTGAGAATAGTATTATATTATTTACAGGTGTTATTCAAAATGGTTAGAAGATTTTAAGTTTGATTCCAGGAAATAATCATCCATATTGTTGGAATCTACGACATGTCAATTTACTTATGATGTTTCATTTACCATACGAAATACTTCTGATTGCACACATAGAAAAAAAATACACAATTTATAATAAGGATCAACATTACATAGACATAGACATATCATTTTTTACCAACAAAAACATATACACATAAACACACAAAATAACGATAATCAAAAAAAAATCCCTTTTCCCATTCACTTCGTTTCAAGTGTGTAATGCGTGTGTGCTGTGGCTGTAATTGGCCCTGGCTCAGCATTATGCTAAGGAGCAGTTTCACAGCGCTGGTCATTCTGCCAGAGACCACATCTGCTAGTTTGCGCCTCAGTCGCAAAAAAAGAAAGAAAAGGAATGTAATAATAGTAGAAAAAATAATAGATATAATAGTATCAGTAAAAGTTAGCAGTGTAAGTTACGACCTTAAGGATTAGATAACCACTTTTAACCTTCCCTCGTTGTATTTTGCGCAGAGCAAACGTTGTAGTCTCACTTTATATGATTCAATAAAAGATCTACAATATCAAAAATTAATAATTGATTAGAAAAGGTAGGACCAACTGAACCAAATAGCGACTCAATGCACTGACCGTAGGTAATAACAGTTAACGAGAGTCACATAGAAACTAAAAACAAAGAATGTCTAAAACGGAAAAGTTCATATTACTGTAAAAAATAAAACAAAAGAACAATGTCACAACTATTACATTGCGAACTCTTAACTCCAGTAAACGTTGTAGAAAATGTCATGCACTTTATAAAGTCCACACTTTAATATTATTATAAAATTTTCTGAATTAAATAGCTATAAAGGTTTTTATTAACAGGTAGTTTCATTAAACGTATTAACGATTGTACGGTTTGCGTTATTTTTACTTTTTTTAAGTTTTACAACTTACGTATGACATTCAAAATCTAAACCATTTATTCAGGTAGGTATCAATTGCACACTTTAGAATGTCTGGTGCATTTTCTATCTATACAGATATATATTGATTTAAAAAGAGGTGAAAAGTAAAATAAAAAAGGCAGTTTTTATCTACTTTGTATGCTGGTCTTTACTTAAAAATTTCTCTTTAAACCCACGGCTCTCGCCTTAAAAGATGTGACCTTGTGTCATTTTAATTCTGAATGAATATCACTTTTTTTTAATGGAATCTCGCTATATGCATAGCTCGGCCTGCATGGGCGTTTTTCCCGCGACTAGCGCAAGGGTGTCTCCTGTGAGATTCGAACCTCGGCTTGGGTCGTCGCAGGGTGGTCAATCGCCTGAAGGGCAGGACGGAAGCTCACTGGAGTGAGCGAAGTACGCAGTAAAGGTCCTCGCCTTCCCCGGTGAAGGCGGTTTTTTACCCTAATATGTTTTTGGCTATTATTATTTTTAGGGCGGCTTTTAATAATAATTAAATAATTGAATATCACGATATAACTATGTATATATATAGAATACACAGTAATATTCATACGGAATTGCTTGCTAAAATCCCTATCCACTGCAGTACACGGTTGACTAGAAACAAATATCAATATTACACCATGTCTCACGTTTGTGCTCATCGTTTAATGGTCCTGTTAACAGATTGTGTCGGGGTTTTACAATAAAACTGTGAAAAGGTTCGGGACGACCTTTCACCGAGTAGTTTTAGCAACCTTGCTGTGTTAATTATTTGCTATTATTATTATCTTTATTCCTACAAAATTATATATTTACATTGTATATTCGGGGATGCTTGGCGGACTTCTTTAATAGAGTCACCTCGTGAGTTGTGCACTGCGATATTGCGGGCTACTCGATTGTGAGCAAGTTGTATGGATCTGGTTAGAGCTGTCCCTTCTTAAGATCCCATGTCATTTTCACACGTGTATCATGTCACATATCCTTTCTATAACATATTTTCATAAGCATCTGATTGTCCTCATTTTAAAATGTGTGATGTTTGAGATTAAAAATAAAAAAAAACCAATTGCTGAGTTTAATCACAGGCGCGTCACATGATACGTGATTAGTTAATCAGGAAAACTTATAGCTTAAACATTTTTTATTTAGTTTTTTTTACCAAAAACAAACAAATACGCTCAAATTAAATGTGAATATAACTATCCCTATATAATGTTTTATATCTTAAATCACTTTTTTATATTATATTTATATCATATATTTTAATGATATTCCTCTTATGCTGCTGCCCAAACTCAAAATAAACCAAACCACGGTAACAGTGTTGACATCTTTAATACAATCTATATTTTTTATAGGTTACGATGGTGGTCTACAAACTATGTACTTCGTGGAAGCATGGGCTGCAGGCGAGCTAATCGCCAACGTATCAACGATAACTCCTGTCTGGAAGCTTCAAGGCTTGGGCTCTGAGACAGCTTTGAAGCTGGTTTTCTACGCAAGTAACGCACGAGGCCGATCTGAAGTTAATACGATCAGAGTGCATACATTGTCAAGACTTGCCTTACACACAGGTATTTATCCTATTAACGATTATCCATTAACTTACTTACAGGTCATATAGAGAATTTTGCGTTCATATAGTGCGTTTATCTAGCAAGCTCCTAATTTAAAACTGAAGTATAAGAGCTGTCAAATCGTTTAATCTGTAAGAAGTTTGACATAATATATAACTGTCAAATAAAATTTGATTGTGAGATAAGATTGTTACCGCCCATAGGTTTTAAATCCTATACTATTTGGTTTGTCGCATGTTTATATTTGAACTTAACGTTTATATGCTCACCTCTCTCGTGATATTTAAAGAAAAAATACACATATATCTAATTAAATAAATCAATAATTTGTTCTATAAATAGGGAACCTTATTTGAGTCCGTTTCGTAAGGCCAAAACAATTGAAATAAGGCTCCTTCAACTGACTCCAAATTAACAATTAAATAAAGCTTACCCCTTACAATATTACGTAAATTTCGGAATTAAAAGATGAGATTTCTTTAGAAACAATTTACGTCACTGCACTACACGGCAATCACTGTTCGACATAATTTTATAAAACTTAATTAACCGCGCTTATAAATACTTAATTTCCAACAGTTTCGATTAAGATATTTCTTTCCAAAAAACTGTAAGTGCTGGCCTAATTGCTTGAGCGTGCGACTGTCTGTATGATGAACTTCTGTCTATGCGCATTAAACACATCAAATGTTTAATGCGTGTGGTAAAGGATAATATCGTGAGGAGACCGATATGACTAAGAACATAAATCTAAGACGTGCGCCAGTAACAGAAGGCACCTACTCGTTCAAAAAAGTATCAAGAAAAATATACAGAAATCTGAGGCAAAAACTAAAGGAGCTACTGGTTTTTTTTTCGTAAATTGAATGTCACTAGTATTTTAATAATCCAAGTTTATTGTATATTACGTTTAGTAAAATACTAATATCTTAAATCATACTTTAAATATAGTACACTGAATAGCTTTTTCATATCCCGATAAATTCAATATCAATCGAGAAGCTTTTAAACGAATTTAAAGCGTAAAAGGTTTATTAAAAGCTTATTGGGATTTACATATATAGCAGCAGTTCAGCCTGCGATTTAACTTTGTAATAATTTAGCGCAACAACCTTTTATGGATTGGCCTCAGATTTCTGCAACTGTGACATTGACTATTTTCTATTAGCTGATCACGGGGCTTAGATATAGCGGTTTTCTCGCGATGTCTGCCTCTACGATTGTTGATTGTGGGCAAAACAAAATATACGACCACATAAAAACGCATTTAATTTTTAGTATTTTGCAATAATTTATTTTTTATCCGCATCACCTTGATGACTGGAAGTCTTGGAAGTCTTCCACAGTACACTCCTGACCACAAGATATTTTCTTTTGCGAACGGTAAAATTGACTCCCGGTGAGAGTCTTCCCTGGGAGAGACGACCTCCAATTGAATCAAAAAAGACTCTCTTTATAGCTATACTCCTCTCTCAAAGGCCGGCAATGCTAATAAATAGGTGTTCATGGGCTGCGATGACAGCCCTTTTTGAGTATCCTGTAGGCTAATACACTTTAAAAAATTCAAATGGTTTCTAATATGTTTTATAGCCATGACACACGGCAAGTGTAATGCCATAATATTAAAAAAAATTACAAGATATTTAGACTATAAAACTTTACAAACGGGGTAACCGATTTTTATGAAATTGCACATAGCATTCAGTACGCCTGAAAATAGGTCGTAAACTGTTTTTATATGTAGATTATATTTAGTAAAAATATAAAACCCTTAATTTTTCACGTCCTACCACCAACCTATTTTTTAATAGCGATATTTGTACTGTAGTAATTATTATATGGCATAACAACGTTTGCCGGGTTAACTAGTATTTTTATATAAATTAGTCATATCAATCTCTATAAAATATTGTTTTGACTCTATAATTAAAAATAGAATATTAAAAGCTATATGAGAGCACATATTTTATCGGAAAATTTATAATGAACGTGATATTATACAACAGAATGCAATCTCTGCTGAAGAAGCTTGGAAACTTTTTTAAATTAATATTCATTCAATGCATTAAGTATTTTTAATCATTATGAACTAGATGGTTCCTTTTAGCGAGGGGAATGGATATAATATGTAATTCACTATAACACCGCTCCTCTTTTAACCCAATTCAATGGGTTTTAGCATGATTGAGGATGGTAGTTTTTAGTAGTTTAAATATAATTTAGGAATGATTTTTTTATGTATACTGAAATAATTAAGAAATATAGGATTTTAATTGTTTTTGCAAAGTTGCAACTAAACGTGAAACGTACGTGTTATTTTAAATATTACAAACAAATTCACAACAAGTACAAGGTTTTTCCCGTATCACTTTTGACTGTAACGCTTAGAGATCAGCTATCTTATGGTGAAGTATTTGTTGTAATAAAACTATGTCAGTTGTCATATATAGGTTATCAATAGTCATTTAAATTGATTCATTTGAAGAAGGCTTGTATTCTAGGACGTCAATTATAGTGTTTGTCAAACTTCATGAGCTGTTTAACAATGTCAAAGCTTGAAATTGGATGAAGCGTTCTAATTTCAAATATTAATGAATAATTAATTTCAGAGGCGAAAAGCAACCACGTCGGTGTTGATACCAGCTGGGCCCTCGGCATCATTGCAGGCATCATAGGAACACTTGCAGTACTGGCTGCTCTGGCTTTACTCGCGAGGAAACGGCATAGACCGCTTCAGTATGAAGGTTAGTTCGATAAAAAAAAGTTCATCGTCACGCCACGAATAGTGGTTGCCTGGAAGAGATCGCTAGAACGAGATAAGGCAGCCAGTTGCCCTCCTATTCATTTAATTATGTCAATTGTACTATATTTCTGTATGTAACGAAGTGTTAATAAAAAAAAAAGGGTGCGTGTACTTATGTACGCGCGTAAGAAGTTACACTTCTTTGGAATTATTAAAAATAGTTTTTGATTGCATGCAAATAATTAATTACAATTAAATAATCAAAGACTAGAAAAGGAGTCATTATAGTCAATAAAGTTCAGTTTCCATTTGAACAATTAGATAAATAAATATTTATTAATATTATATTAATATTTATTATTATTTTCTAATATTAATTAGTATTCATTTCAATATTCAATTCAAATCACTTCTGATTATAACTCAGACGCACATATAAAATTCGCACATGTATAATGAAAACACGTGTTTTAAATGTAGAAACTCAAAGCATGTGGATAAATATTATAAATATAAATAAACAGTGAAAAGAGGCGGCGTGCATGCCAACATGCGCTACTAACTTCATTCTGTTAATTTTGTGTCACGGTGCGCGCGCATCGTAAAATTTCACTCTCATACATTTTTCATTACGCGCCTAAAGAAGTATAACTTCAAAAATGTCCTTTGATAGCAATTTGATTTCACAAAACTTTAAGCAGTTTTATTTCAAAAATTAAACTGAACAAAAACCACATAAAAAATATATTAATAATATTTATATTAATATTACGTTAAGTATGCTTCTATTTATGAATGCAACTTTACAAATATAAAGCTGTATTTAAACTAGCAAGAGCTCTATAAAACGCTGAATACACTATCCCAAGAGGTATTACAAGAAATGTTAAGACAAAGGTCATTTAGTATTAATGTATACAATCCTGACGGGAGTTCAATGCTGTGTATAACATAGATGTATGTATGTGTGTGTATACATTAAAATATTACATCACACATATACGCAAGTATTAAGTTATAATTATAAATCTGTCCTGGAGGGTGTAAATGTAAAACGAAATACCCTGGACGCAACATTGCGTTCGATTATGATTGGTCAAATGGATGTAACATTCTGGCAGATCATGTCCCGTGTCAACGCGTATTAGACTAGATATGCTGTTGACAAATAACATTGAAATGGTTGTCGTTTCATATTTCGTTTTACATTTTGCTAGTAGCAATATAGTAATAGTGGTAATAATAGTTAACGTACATCGTGTCGCGAACATTTCACTTATCTAATCTCGTAAAATATTTAAATTTCAATAGTCTACACCATATTGACATATTTAATACAGAGAATCTCGAAATTTAAAAATAATTGTTTCAAGTTATTAATGATGTGATAGAGGTCAGAGGCAAATTTTACGAAGTTTATTTCAGCATAGTTTCGATTTTGTTATTATGATACGTGGCAATCAATTTCTAGTCTATGTCAACCTCCTGATGCATTTGGATTCGTATGACATAGAGCAGGTTCATTATTTAAAAAAAAAAATTTTTTCTAAACCCTAAAAAAAAAAAATTAAAAAAAAAAAAATTATAAAAAAAAAAAAAAAAAAAAAAAAAAATTATAAAAAAAAAAAAAGGAAAAATAAAAAAAAAATTTTTAAAAATTTTATTAATTTAAAATTTTTTTTTTTTATATATTTTTTTTTTTTTTTTTTTTTTTTTTTTTTTTTTATTTTTTTTAAGGGGGGGGAAAAAAAAAAAAAAAAGAAGAAAAAAAAAAAAAAAAAAAAAAAAAAAAAAAAAAAAAAATTAAAAAAAAAAAAATAAAAAAAAAAAGAAAAAATTTAAAAAAAAAAAAAAAAAAAAAAAGGAAGGGAAAAAAAAAAAAAAAATTTAATAAAATTTTTTTTAAATGCGGGCTTATCATAACTTCGTTCATTCTAAAACTATGTCTTATATGAAGGAAAAATCCATTAAGACATAACTTCGGTTTAACGCTCACAGGTTCAAGGATTGTAATAAAAAATATATATTAAGTGTGTTATGGAAGAGCCTGGGAACCCTGACACAGGTTCTATAGTTCAAAGGGTTCCCAAATCATACACATTGTAATGCACACTTATAATGAATAAACTAAATTTTATTTATGATTTATTTTATTAACTACTATGCCAAATTTAATTTACCCTTGAGTCTAAACATCGAGTTAGTATCAAACATTGGTAATATGTAATTTGCGTGTAGAATGAACATAAAAACTTGTTAATGTTATAACTTTGAATTTTTATGACTTGATTATTATCACCTTTAGCGACAGAATTTTAATGTAAATAGCCCATATCGTTAATTAGTTAATTGCAGTATTTGAATTAGTGTTAAGTGTATTGCAATGTCATCAAGGAGTAATTACTGCTAATAGTTTGCTTAATGTAGGCACTGAAGTAATAATATGCAGATTAATATAGCTTGAGCTTGGATAGAAATTGACTAAAATTTGTTATTTATATGTGTGTGTATATGTGTACTCTACACTTCTCACACCCACATTTATATACACTGTTGCATTAACCACCAATTCTAATATTATGAAATACCGGACAAATCAAATCGAAATGCATTTATTCTTATTGTTTATTATGTGTACTTATGAACAATTATCAAGACACAATACCCATAGCTGATTGTTATTATTGAAACGCATCCTAACTTATAGTTACAATATAATTTTTGTTAGGAAAATTTTAATCGCATATTAAAAAGTTCACGCCGTTATATGAAACTATTTACTTGAACTACCAATAAAATAATTTCAATATTTAGTATTTTATAGAAAATAATACACGATAATGAAATTGTAGCAAGCTTCGCGGAGAGCGGCGGGATTAAAATTTGAATCTTATCGGATTTGGGATAACTCCAAGCCGATCGTTAATATTATATGAATCAATATCTTTATTGTAGAACACAATTTGTATGAATTACACAAAATTAAAGGTGAGAGTAATTAAGGCACAGCGATTATTTATTCGCATTTACAAATTTTATATCCATAGGATAATAAATTATGTAACTGAAATTTCTTGTGTTCATTATAGTATATGCTTTATGCAAAAATTTATTCTAATTTTGTCACATCAAATTTGTTTGTTTAAATCAATGAGCTATGCGTAGTAAAATTATTTTCAAACTATTTTAAACGGTGTATAATTTACAAGGTGCCGAAAGACTGGAATTAAATTTTTCAATCATTTTGGAAATAAATATAGTCTAACATAGACTATATCGATTTCAATAATGTATTCTATTGTGAAAAAAATACGGGGAAGGAATCTTGAGGTATCCCTTAGACCCACAATGTTGACGTCGTGTGTCAGGCACAGAAGGCTGAAATACTTGCGTATTAAAAATACAAATGATCACGAAACGGATACAGAAATCGGCCAGGATCTAAAATGTAGTAGCGCTATTGGTTATGACTTTATGTTTAGTTTATACTAAACAAAAATACAACGTATCGAAAAAAGATCGCATAAAGAATTTGCTACAATTAATAATATTTCCGACTAGTTTTCATTTTTGGAGGGTTGGAAATTCAATTCAGTTTCTAAACCAATTTTGGAAACCACAACTGAAAATGTATTCAGATTCTGGGTTCCAGGTAAGGTTTAAACACTTAATTTACATCGCAAATAATATCAAAGTATACAAAGGATTTTAAAAGACGGTCTTACTGCTAAGACCAGTTTATTCCAGACAACCAATCTCAACCAAAATATAAAGTACTATTATTAATTTCATTTATAGATACGCCTATATCTTTGGCTATAAATTTATTGTGATAACATCATATCCTGGAACGTGCTAACAAAGTCTTTCCGACCGCTCGGGGTATATAAAACTTCTCAACCATAGCCACTGAGGCCTTTGGAGCAGTCTGGTCGAAAATCATCATCAGGTGTTGCACTTACACAAAGGTGTTGTTCATTCATTCATTCAATTTAGAGTTTTCATACGAGCATCACATCACAAATAAAATAAAAGAACATTTATTTCACGACTTGAATAAAAATTTGTTTTAAATTCTTTGCGAAATGTCACAGCAAGATGGTGAGCCAAAATATCTACGTCAGTGCATGCAAAGAATAGAAAGAATCCCTCGCGTCTAGAAATTCAGAGAGCACATTTCTCTACATTTCCTGTGTGATTTATGCCCCTTAAAAATTGCATGTTTCGTCACTCACACGACATTTGTATTAACTTTCCAATAGTGCAAAAGGAATAGCGTGTTCCAAATTTAATACATTTTCGAGTTATAAATTCCTAACATTGAAACGCACAGTCAATGACATATTCTGCGGGCATATTCAACAAAACGGAACAGTTTCAATTCCGTTCGATGGTTGAGTGCTATTTTTTAATTTCCAAAAGTGAATTTACTGGCGAATTGCTTAGGAATAGTTTGTTTATGAATTCACTAATGCATAACGTTTTTGAAACGTACGTCTTTTCAAATACACCTGCGAGTCGGCCAGCTCTGGTTGTATTCTGTATATTCTATTCCATACGTTGTTTTTTATATAAAACTAGCAGAACGGCCAAGCGTTGCTGTGGCTAAGGTTTTTGTTATATTACATAGTACCAAACTATTGACGGGAAACGGTAGGAGAACACCAGTCATGGGGACCACCATGCTTTTTTGGTGGTTAAGCCATTAAATTGTAGCTTATGTGAAACGTTGGTACTTTCAACACAGCGCCATCTGTTAGAATTGTGAGTATCAAATAATAAACAAATATTTTGCAATAAAATAATATTGCGGGTATACATTGAGATGTAAGCTATCCTATCTTTTAAGTTGGATCAAACTACACACGGTGTGCAAATTTGATTGATATCGTTCGCTAGTTTAAGAGTCCATAGCGGACAAACAACGTGACACGTAATTTATATATATTAAGATATTAAAATATTTTCTTTGAAACCATTTACACCTATTTCTAACGTAATTTCGTGCGGCATGGGGAATACAATTTTTTTTCTTGGGTATTTCATTCTTTTCTGTCTGTTAATGCTTAAGACAAGTAGGTAATCTTTATGTACGTACGTTATTTAATTTAAGTAATTTTTCCAGTGATATTTCTTTAAGATTAACGCACTAGGTGTCATATATTCAGTGTTTTGTTTTTAATGTTTCGATTCCAAGTACGGAAAATTAAGTATAAATGTTTTCGTTCAAAATCAGGCGCCTTTTGCCTTGGTTGTTTTAGTTTTTATCTTACATAATTGCACCATATATACAGCTAAACCTCGTAAATGGAAAACATATATTTGCAATAAACATGTAAATTTTAACTGTAATATATTTCATGTTAAAGAATTTATAAACCTTGTCGATTTATATTCGAAAGCGGGGAAGCAATAATTTCTTGAAGTGTGACCTAGTGCCAGGTATATATCGAGCTAAGTGTCGCTTGGCGTGTTATTTGGCTATATTTGATAAGACGTCAATGTATCGGGGATGGGGTTTTTTGGGGGAGACTTATAACTGACATGTGACGGAGAAATGTAAGACGAATATAGAGCACATACACGTATTTTACCTGGCAAGAAGTTATCCAAATTTCGAAAAAATGGTAAACTGTTAGAGCAAGGTCCGGGGAGTCCTAGTCATTCCAATTGAAGGTCCTCTGATTTGGTAGCAGTCTGTTGTGCATTTGTGGCCTACCGTTGTCGTGAAGCAGCAGTGGCCTAGAGATATTGACCAGTTGGTTGTTTGCCAGCTACCTTTTCCATCATGGTTTGCAGTTGCTGACAAAAGCCATAATGCAATAAATGGGTGGACCGATTTTATGACTGTTTAAGTGGATTCGAGAATAGTTCAGATTATTGACAATTAGGATGTTTTTTGTTTGTTTTTTCAGGTTGAAATTTTGTATTTAAGATGAGTGTATAGGCAATGTCTGTCGGGTCCGCTAGTTTTTCAAGTAAAACTTCTTAAGACGCATGAGGGTAAAAATTTTACGGAACGTCACAAAGATTTGCAACGTTGTTACCGAAGAAAAGGGAGAGAGCGATTGAGAGAGAATGAGAAGGGCGAATTACCTTATAAAAATTCTATTTTTAAAATTAAAATTTCGTTAAGAGAAATTATGAAAAAAAAAATTTTTTTTTATTATTATGCAAAATAATTTATTGAAATCTCAAATGACGAATTGTAAATTAAAATGCCACTTGTTTAACTATCGAATAAATTAATTGAAAAACAAAAATTAATTTGTATTAATTTTCGATACTTTAATATTTTAATGACAATTAAATTCATTAAATTCCTAACATATAATCTTCATTTTTCCCTCCCTCTAAGTCTCAGAAATCTAAAGTTTTAGATTTGAAAATATGAACAAGAGTTAAAAATTTGTTTGCCAAAGAAGTTTCACTTCTGACATGTGTACTTTGTACGCACGCACTTTTTTATATAAAGAATCAAGATGAATACTGTAGAATAATAATGATGTAACTATGTTGTCAACATAACAAAAAAGCTAATTTAGCACTGCTGCGACTTAAAATCCTACGACGGTTCTATTTCTGCATAGACTCTACTGTATAGGTTAGATATGATTACCAAACGATGACCATCAAAGTCAATTTAATATTGAAATTGTGTCCAAACTAGTCAAATAGTCTTTGATATTTAGTAAATTGACATTCTTGAGACAGCTTTGCAGCGCTGAAGCTGAAATTTCGTACTAAATATAAACAGTCTAATAAAAGGCTCTCACCACAAACTAGACTCTAGACTATTACTTACGTATAACGTAATTAATAACGTAAGTTTGTTATACAAAACTGAACTGATATAATAATTAATAAATAAAAAATAGTCCTTCAATGAAATGTTGTAAAATAAAATACTTAGCGATTAAAAAAATTGCTTAACCTGAGAACTTCCAGTAAATATAAATAATAAGTCATTTATGCGTACAAGTGTACTAAAGTCACCTAAACGAATAAATATGTTTTGAGTTCATACGACAATAATATAAAAACATTATTTATCACCGTCACTGAGGTGTACGTTTTATCTCCTTATTAGATTATTACGATAAGAAATAAATTAACTCTGAAAGCATTATAAAACCTGGACCAAACCATAGCATCGTGCTTGTTACCATGGTTACCATGTAATGTATAATATGTAAATACATAGAAAAACGTTACCATGACAACAGCTCCTTTCGTCACATTTGCATGTAATCATTACACGACGACATATACGTATATAATACTCTAAAATATATCTAAAGCATTCGTATTCAATAATATTTATTTTTCAGCACCGGTACAAACAGTAAAGGCGTATAAAGGATCAATGCAAAGTGCGAATCACTCACCCATAGGAGACGACAAGAACCCGGACGTAGTTCCTCTAGGAAAGGGTAGGTATTTGTTTCTCTATTGAAACAGGAATGCTTTGTACTCAGATACTTTTATTGACGTGAGCAACTGCTACAATGATCTATCTGAGCGACTGTGTTTTGTTTGCCTATCGATCGAATTATCGTTGTGTAGTTCGTTAAATATGGAACGTATATATTTCATAAAGCAATTTTTTCACAGAATATGATTATAATCTGACCTAATTGTTTAGAAATTTCGCAAAGTTGATACGAGAATTATAAATAGGTGTCTATGTCTAACGTGTACCAAAATTATCATCCTGTGCAATATGGGGTGTAAATAGAATGTAGTGTATAGTGATAAAATTAACCTTTCAATGTTATACCAATGTAAGAGTAATGTAATTGTTCTATTTACTTATTAAAACAGTATCTATACAATACATGTAAATCTCATAAAGGCAGCCGTTAAGAAATGTATAAAATTCATACACGCTTTAAAATTATCATCTTAGGTAATTGATAAGTCATATATTATGTGCCATACAATTTGCATTTAGTACCCCATGAGAGTAAAATGCATTTTGTATTCAAATTTTAACATTTTCTTGTGCAATTAATTTGTAAATTAATATTCTTGTGAGACTCGCTGCTACGAAACTATGCTTTTGTAACTAAATTTAAATTATAGCAACAGGGATAAATTAGAACTATACTTTCGATATGGATATAAATTTGAGATGCTAAGTGCATTATAGGAATAATAATATGTATTTTTTAATCTAATGATGAGGAAATTCTTTCGGAAGTTGTTTTCAAATCTACATAAAGTTTATATAATTCGCAAAGGTCAAACCACTTTTAAAGGTTTAAATTAAGAATTTTATTATAAATTAATAATTTAATATTATTTATTTTTGTTTGTGTAGACTTCAACTGCACGAGAGATTGTGAACGACCACCTGAACCGCCACCTTACGCTGCAGTTGTCTCGCCACCGGTTGGTTCATCCCGTAGCGCACACAGCTTGCACGATACCAGATCAAATACACCCCATACACCGAACACGCCAGCGTCTGATGCTCAGGTAAACTTTAAGAACGCTCTATTATTTAAAAGACATCGGAAAGTATTGGCCTAGTGGTTTCAGCGTGTGACTCTTATCTCTTATCCGTTGGTTCGATTCCCGGTTGTGTAATGGGCTTTCTGTATTAAAACTTGCTCGTACGGTGAAAGAAAAAACATCATGGGTTTCCTCACGTCTCAAATCAATAAATAGACGACAGATGTCAGACAGAAGGCTGATGGCCTACTTATGAAATGAAAATGATCAGAGAAACGGATGTAATCAGAGGCGAAGACCCATATAAGACTCTAGCACCAATAGCTTATTATTTTTGGCTCATTATTCATTATATAAAACTTCTTTGATGGATATAAACTCGAACTTATTACATTATTGAAGTTGACCTTGAGGTAGTAGAAAAAACAATCAGAACATCAATTAATGTAGTCATTTTGCATTTATAAAAAATTAGAGGCACATCTCATATAATGCACAAATTCAGTTCAGACGAACATTTTAAATTTTTGTATTGATCTATGATTATTACGCTTCTATTGATCGAAGAATGTATTTAATTTAAAAATTCCTCCTATTATCTAAGTTTTAATACTTATGTATTTATTGATGACAGTATTTGAACAGTGATTTTTGATTTTAGAGCATCGGAACATTGGCTGATGACCGGAGAAGTGTGACAAGTGGAACTCTCTCCCGGCGGAGAGAAGTTGTCACGACGAGGACTCCTCTACTGGCCAACGCTAGAGAGAGTTGTGTATAAATAGATAGTCTGTAGATAGATAGAACCATAGCCTAAGGCCTACATTGGAAAATATTATCAAAAGATAACTGTTGCACCTTGTAATTAACAAGACACAATCGCTGGTTGTGTCACACAGTGGTATTGAATATAATCAAAGTATTTATATAAATTGTATACAGTTCTTAAGTAAACGAGTCATTCAATTAAAGCAACGATTAGCTATATTTCTTCAAATAGATTTGACAGTTTTATTTAATTGTTTTAAGTATCACTTTTATTCAATATTGATGAATTAAAAGATCGCTGTTCTAAATCCTTCAAAGTATTCAAAACCAAATAGATTATAAATGCAATGCAAAAGGATATTATTTTGTTTTAAAGCTTGATGCAATTGAAATAGAAAGAAAAATTTGAATCGTTTTCAGTCAAACTGTGGAACTGTAGCTCAGAGTACAAAGGGGCTAATTCTTTGAGCAATAAAGAAAACTCTTCACAACGAGAAATGCCTCTGTATTCAAATGGAAAACACAAAAATTCCTACTAATTTAAAATATTATAAATGTTTAATGACAGTATTAAAATTGTATATTTCTCAAATCTTTTTACAAAAGAAATCATTTGAGATGTTAAACGGCTTGTCTATGATGAATAAAACACATCAAAACGATGCAGGTTAGTAGTTTATTAATCGCAAAAAATACTATTTGTTATTGTTAGAAAATAATAAAATGGAAACAAAACAATAACGAAAAATTCAAGCATAGGTATTTTCTACTTTAACCATTTATATGGCGAATCGCACTCGAGTATTATTGGAAAAGTTTGTTATCCTT
The DNA here is from genome assembly GCA_905332375.1 of Pieris macdunnoughi. Lineage (NCBI taxonomy): Eukaryota > Metazoa > Arthropoda > Insecta > Lepidoptera > Pieridae > Pieris > Pieris macdunnoughi. Next base: position 2,276,512 of record CAJOBZ010000017.1, on the reverse strand, counting down.
TTTTCATTTGTACCGTGGCTATTTCAAAATTTTATTTAAAAAACATCAAGAGCACTATGCCTCGTGTTGGGCGTCAAGCGGTGCATAGGTCGTGAATAAAACATAGGAAGCTCGCATTGACGCGCCAAGCCTAGAGTAGAAATAGACAGACGTGACAAAGGTTTTATATTTTTTCTGCATATTTTTACAGTTTTAAAATTCTTCGCGTTATTCTCGCTATGCTAGGGCTTTTATACAATGCGTTTTAACTGGTATGACCTAAATTACTATGACGTTGAACTTTTATCTCAACTTACTAGTAAATGATTTAACCAAAAACAAATGCTGATAGGTTTTAATTAATTAATAATAACTAAAAAACTTAAGGATCTTTTAAATGTGAGACTCGGGTATCTGATATGGAATGTACATTCCTTACGCTCACTACATCTATAGACCGTGCCTAGTTTATCGCCTACGTAATGTCTACGCCGTAGCAAATTCTTGCAATCCTCATATCCTACGCGGTTCAAGTAACTCACACGACATACTTCACTGAAGTATTTCCGAACAAATTGGAACAAAGTAGAAGTTGAAGGAACCTTGCCTTTTTAACTGAATCAAAAACCTATGATTAAAATGCAATGTTTATCAGATAATACGTACACCAAAGCCGGCACACTAGATATTAAAAATAGCGCATACAATTTCTGCTCAAATAAAAACTGTTTTTCCGTTGAGAAACGTTGTGGGAAAACCAGAAAACAGGCCAAGGCTGAGTGGAGCGCTTTTAATCTATTTGTACCAAAATAAAATAATGTTGCATAAAAAACTTCTTCGCCTGTTATCCAATATAAAAACACTAATATTAGCTAAATTTCTTTTATAAAAGACTGTTTCCTTAATTGTTTAGAATCTAGATAGTAACGAAATTTAGTGTTTGTATATAAATATGTATATAAGTTAAGACACAGTTAAAATAATTAGTTAAATTTATTTCACGGTTAAGTTTAGTAAGTCTCATTTTATAATTTTTAAAACGGTACGATTGTAGATTTAAGACAATAAAGTCGCAAAACTAGTGAAATTCTAATAAATGAAACTTTTTGGAGTGTTTGTAAAATAATATAAGTGTTATTATGTTACGTTTTTAAGTTATTCTTTCATATTTTGTGTGTAAAACAATTCTATATATAGCAAAATTAAAACTATAATATAATTTACACCTAACTTCAACTATCTAAATAATATTTACCATAATAAACAGAAAATATTACCTTTTTCAACGTGAGAACGCATGCCAGACTTGCCTTTGGCTTATAAGTAATAATTGGTGATTAATCGGTATCTTCAAAAACAAAACATTTGTTGTGCTACGAAAACAGGACATTAATAATCAAGCCACAAAGATTTTATACGTTTACTAGCTGATCCGGCAAACGTCGTTTTGCCCTGTATTATTTATAATAAAAAATAGGGGTTGATCGTAGAGGGGTCAAAGTTAGGGGTTTGTATGTATTTTCTAAAGCTGTATCATAAAAAAATATCTAAAGATAAAAAAAAAATATTTAGGGGTGGACTACCCTTAACATTTAGGAGGATGAAAAATAGATGTTGTCCGATTCTCAGACATACCCAATATGCACACAAAATTTCATGAGAATCGGTCGAGCCGTTTCGGAGGAGTATGGCAACGAAAACTGTGAAAATTAGGGATTGTATGTATTTTGTAATGCATATTTGTCTAAAAATTAAAAAAGAAATAATTTAGGGGTGGACTACCCTTAACATTTAGGGGGATGAAAAATAGATGCTGTCCGATTCTCAGACATACCCAATATGCACACAAAATTTCATGAGAATCGGTCGAGCCGTTTCGGAGGAGTTTAACTACAAACACCGCGACACGAGAATTTTATATATTAGATAGACAAAGCCTAAAGAAGTAAACATCGAGAAATACGTACGATCAGCATAAAGAAGCTTTTAATGATTTGCTCTGTTTGGCGATTCTATTTATTTAATGCAACAAAGCAGCTTATATGTTAAGATTTGTACATCAAAGCGCTAAAATCACTTGACCTTAAAGCGCATTAATCACCACAATCACATTACTTGCATGTAACTTTGAAAAAAGAAACGTAATAAAACATTCTTACATAGCTTTTAGTTTTAGTTTTAATACAGATTATTCTGTTAAATAGCGACTTTGTACTAAATTTTATCCTAATTGTGTTTATATCTTCTATAGAAGTTTTATTATAAAATTTATTAGATTATTTACTGTAAATTGAGATTGTATTATAAATAAATTCACTGTGATGCTATTAAATTATGTTAAGAATTGATATTCTAATTGTAAATAGATAAGAGAACTATGCTTATCGAGTCACTGTAAAATACGTGGTAATTGAAAAACTGTATTCTAAAATAATTTGCAATTAAGTTTTAGAAAATATTACTCAATGTAAATAACGTCAATATTCGTTATAAGTTATCGTTTCTGATGTTCGATATCGACTTCACATATCGTTACTTTAAGCAGATGTGTAATTTCTTGAAAATAAATTTGCCTATTAGAAATTTCTTTGGCGTTTTAATTATTTTCTTTACTGTTTTTATGTAGAAAACTATGATGAAAACATTACAACAGAATATTATTTGAATTATACCAAATAGTTTTCTGTTACCTTAATGTGGTAGTCTCTCGTTGACTTGCAATTTATACAGCGAGCGTTTAACATTATTTCGAATATGACATGATTTGATCGACGTCTGCGAGAATAGATAAATATTTAAAAAATTAAAATTGTTGACCAAACCTCTGTTGGTACAGGAAACTGAATTCTGTACTATACCACTTATTAATAAGGCTATTATTATTATTAGGAATAGAATCCCTCTTGCAACATGATAAATTAAACACATGGAGAAATCTGACACACCATAAACTCAATCATTAATAAACTTACTGGATACTGGTTATGTGTAAGTGAGGTTTATCAACATAATATTTAAGAAAATATGGTTACTTGCAAAATGGATTTGCCTGGTTTATTACAAAGGTTCGTTGCACAACAATATAATTATCAGGACGACTCATTGGTCTAGTGGTTAGTACCCCTGACTGCGAATCCATGGGTCCCGGGTTCGATCCCCGGCTGAGACGAACATCGATGTGATGAGCATTTGGTGTTGTGCTTAGGTCTTGGGTGTTTAAATATGTATTTATATGTCTATCTATCTATAATATGTATGTATATCCGTTGCCTAGTACCCATAACACAAGCTTCACCAGCTTAACATGGTGGTGTGAATTGTCTTTAAAAAAAAAAAAATCAGCACTTGTTAGTAGGAATAAGAAAGTCTTTACTAAATCTGATCAGTCTTCTGTGTCTGACATAGTACGTATAAAGCCGCGGCTTGAACACACGACCTAAGGGCGGAAGCGACTATAGCTTTATGTTCTAAACCTAGTCGCTTAGTGAGATACAAAATAATATAAAATAATATTCGCATATTTATTTTATAAATACCATAGTATCCCTAGTGAAGGATTTTTATAAGTAAAGGTGATTTAAATAATTACTAAATGTAACTGTAATCGAGGAACTCTGAATTCGTTTGAATGTTATATTTAAGTTGTCAGTTTTACGATCAAAACTAATATGTCAACAAAGTATACGCAAATCATTGAATATTCTTACATAAAAATAATAAAGGCGTACAAAATAATGATATACTTTTAAACCATAAATCACAATAACAGTCTACCGCATTAAGAATGTAACAAAAGGGAATGTTGTAAAAAGTTACCTTATAAACTGTTGTTCTTTGTAACCTGTTTAGAATACCCGTGGTTTTATTAAAAATTCTGTAGGAAAAAATTTAAACGACCGCAATGTCCATTGTTTGGGGATTACGAAAATTCTATGTGGCTGTTACTAAGGGAATAAACAAGGTAAGCTCATCACGTTCTATGATAGGCATTAAATTCACCTTGCTTCGACAAAAGCGGAGGATAAAAGTTCTTATCAAAGCTCTTCAACGACCTCTAACCGCGTTTTATCGTTAAACGATTTTAACTTTCATTGATATTAGGGACAACACCAAATATTGCTTAAATTTTTGACACTTTCCATTTATACTAAGATGTCTTGTTTTATAAATATAAGAAGCTTTATAAAATGTCAATACCCTCTAATCGTAGTAATATTTCTGTTTTATTGATTGATCGTTTTTCTAGGCAAGTGACAGATCATCGTTCAATTCATAACACTTAAACATGGTAAGATATTTTCTTTAGTTTTTCGTCGTTGAATGTATTCTATGCCTTGCAGTTAAGAAGGCTGTGTAATATAGTATTGTCTTTGATTGACATAACGTTTACACATTTAAAGAAAAAACTTTTTAACCGGATTAAAGTTATGTATTATTATAAATTTACAATTATTTAACAAATATTAAAAAATATTAATAGGTGTTGGATGTCAAAAAGTATCACAGCTGTGATACTTTTCTTCAGTCACCGTGACCACGCACGCTGTAAAGCACGCGAAACGTCTGATAAATTTAAAATTATGTTAAATAATTGTAAATTTATAATAATACATAACTTTAATCCGGTTAAAAAGTTTTTTCTTTACCGGCTGTGTAAAATAGAAATAAGAAGAAAGAAACCACTACGAGAAATCAGCTGCCCACTGAAGTATTTCCGAACCAAATCGACTTAGGGTCCTTCAAGAAAAGATCGTACCAATTCTTAAAAGGTCGGCAACGCAACCGCGGCCCCCCGGGGGTGGGGGGGGGCAGGGCGGCGGCATCACTTAACATCAGATGGGGGTGTGTACTTATGTACAAGCATTAGAAGTTATACTTTTTGGGCGTAACAAGATAAAAATCTATTCAAAAATTTTATTTTATTGAAAAAACCACACTAAATATAGAAAAAAAACTAAAATGTTGACTATAGCTAACTTCAGGGTGTCGGTTTTTGTAACGGTGTGCGCGCGCGTCGTAATAACTTACTCTCATAATTTTTCCCTAACGCGCCAAAAGAAGTGCAACATCAAAAAAGAAAAAACTTTAATTTAAAAAATCTGTTTTAATTTAATTGAAATAGACATACAATTGTAGTAAATAAAACGCGTTAATCTTATGTAATACTACATAATAAGGCTATTGTACTAAGTAATTTCATAATTCCATTTGTTTTTCGTTTGAATTCAAAATTCGGTTGAATCTGGTAATAACCGCTTCTGACCGGTTATACCTCGCTTCAACCAGTTTTAGTCGAATTAGCCCACGGGTGACGAGGTAGCGATCGTTGCGTGTTCCCTCTGAGCTTGTGTGCATATGTAATTGGGGGTTCTTCCTTTCAATTTAGGGTTGAATTTGTTGGACTTATTTCTCCGACAGTATTAGCCAGTGTGGAAGTGCATTAATCAGCAATTAGTCGGGGATGATAATACCGTTTGCATGATTTTGAATAATTGAATAGTTCACGCACGGTCACGGTAATATTTTAGGAAATAGGAATAAGCTCTTTTTATGGTAGCGACGTTTGGTTCTTTTGTGGACCAAATTTCGTGAAAAATGTAACATTTTTTTGACATTTTAGGATCCAATTCACCAAATTTTCACCAAAGGTCCACGAAATTTCGACATTTTTGAAGTTATACTTCTTTAGGCGCGTTATGAAAAATTTATGAGAGTGAAATTTTACAATGCGCGCGCACCCGTGACACAAAATTAGGAGTGTGATTATAGCGTGCGCGAGCGAGATAGGAATAAGACAATCTACAAGTAAAAAGAAATAGAATATGCGTGAAGTTCGTATGCCAACAATTTTGAATGACCATAATGACATTTGTCATTTACCTTAAAAACAAATAAAGGAGTTTTAATTATTTTTTCAAAGAAATTTAGCGATGCTTTTTGAATTACAATCAGAAGTGATTTAAATTGAATATTTAAACCAATACTAATTAATATTTGTGAAAAAACTGTGCTCATCAACCTTCCTAAGTGCTTCAATACAATTGAGGTTAACTATCCGTATGTATTATTATTATTATCGAGTAATGTTTTGATTAAAAAATTAACCACATTGTTTAATCAAAACATGTAATTTTTCTGATTTTATCTAGCAAATATAAGGAAAAGAGACAAAAAACAATTGATGAATCAGTGTAACTGCACTAAATTGAATACAAAAAAAGAGTTTTCATCTTATCGCTGTGAAACATCAAAAACTGGAGGTGGAACAAAGCCAAACTATTTTTAATATTGCCAAAGAAGTATAACTTCTTACGCGCGTACATAAGTACACGGACCCTTTTTTTTATTTATAGCTGTCAAAAAAATGTTTTATTCTGATATATCTTAAAATAATCGAAATGGGCATACAAATCTCTTAAAACTATGTATAATATATATATAATTGTAATTGTTTTATCGGAAATCGATGTAGTTCAAAGTCCAAACACCTTCCAATTACTACATATTCCTATTTGAAAAACGAAACTGTTAATAAAAACAAAATCCATTCAACCGATCTTATTAAAGAATAGTAATTAAAGTCCCAATCAGTATTCCAAATTTAAACAGTCTAATCACTAAAAAAGCTTTAAAACATTTCCGCAACTAGTTCCTGATTAATTTTCGTTTCAATTTGGAACAGACAAAGACGTACCGCCCGAGACCATCTGTGTAATTGATACGTACGATCTTAAGCGATACGTTTACTCAGCTCTCGTGATCGGGAGAAAATTGCAAACGCTCCGTGCCAAATTCACGTTATTACCGGATGCGTTTTCAAATTTATCGTAGAATATTGGTTGAGTTTCCGGTATGTTTTTTGGTGTGTACATAATGTAAAAAGGATTTGATTATATTTAAATTTTGGTTTATATTGACTAATATGGTTTTTGGTTTAAGAATAATTTTATTTCTCATAAAAATTGCATACATCACTTACTGAGAAACAATTTGTAAAACTAAGATTAAAAAATAGAGCGCACAGATGTAGGTACGTACATAAAATAACAAAACAAAACAGAAACAGAAATGTGGGTAGACATAATAAACTTGATCAGTCAACCAAGCAAAACAAAGATGTTCGAATTTGGGTTTTTTTCTACTAGATGTGGCATTGATGGCATAGTCTAAAATAGCAAGTTTATATTTATTATTTTATTATTTTTCATAACACTATTTTATTTTTAGTTTATTGTTCTATTTATATATTTTGGGTATATACATGGTTTACAAACATTTTAAGTATTGGGTTTTATTTGTTTTTGTTTAATTTAATTACTAATGTATAATTTAAACTTAGATGTGTATACTTAATTTTATGTAGATTAAGTACAAGGGTGTGTTATTTTATTTGTCAATAAATATATATACATATTATATTTTTAATCATTTATTTTTATGTATTAATATAATAGTTAAGTAGTAAGTAATAGTTTTTAGTCGTTTTTTAAACCGGACATAACTTTGTTCTCCTTTTATAACTGATGGTGACTTATTATAAATTAATAAACAATTCAATTCTATCTAATACTGAATTTAAATGCTGTATTCAAGTATAAAATAACGTTAATGTTTTTTTTCCTCTATAATTACTGTTCTTTATAAATAATTTTATGTGGACCAACAAATCTCAGACGGTTGATTTAAATAAAAAATTGTGTAGAATATTAAATTTATTGAACTATAGAAGTTACGCTACCACAGAATTAGCGTGGGTAGTAAAATCTTAAAATACAAATCTTTCCTTTTTAAATTATCAGCATTTATTGCACAGTTGGAGGTAGTATATCCATAGAGAGTAGGTGTTATTTGAAATCCTTTGTAATTCGATGTGGGTGGGTGTATTTATATTAAATATAAAAACATTATTTTTTATTTGAAGTATGTTATAGTAGGCGATAACTTAATCGAAGATTTGTTGCCTATTTAAAAAGGGACTCAGGTTAATATTTCAATATAAAAACTTTTACACTATAGTAACAGATAATAGAAGAACTTTATTAAAATTATATTAAAATATAACCGTGTTATAACATAAAAAAAATAAAAGAAAGAAAACATTTTTATACACAATAAAAAGGATAGTTAGGTAAATAGAATAGAAGAAGTCAGAAAGAAAAATACTAGAATTTCCTGTGCCAGTCTCTTCCTTTTCACATGTCAACGGTACTTGACAATAAAGTCTACAAAACACTTACATTTTATAATTAAACTATTGTTGCACATTAATAATCTTTTCTGTTTCAGCATTGGACAAGTTGAGAAGGTGCTGTTGAAGATTGTTAGTGAACGTATAAAATTTTGAATCGTTACTGAAAATAATTGTTAATATTGAAATTAAAGTTTTTAGATTTAAAATTGTAGAATAATTTTAATAAATATGCAAAATTAAATTTCAAACAATAGGACAAACATTAGCAATCGAATCTTTAGAAACATAAGGCATTGAAGGCGGTTTCAATCGTCATTTGAGGCTTTTTACATTGTTCGACTGAAACAAAGGTTGTTTCACTCGTTCTGTTGTGTCCTATTGTATCTTATCGATACTGGACTTCTGACTAGTGACTACTTTCCTAGAAGCCATTGCAATCTAAGTATTGAACTTAAGTTTTGTTAAATTACATTATAAAGCTTGTTTGCTGAGCAGTCTGCTCTTTAATCGAATGTAAACCAAAAAAATTTATATATAAATCGTCATAAATCTCGTGTCACAATGTTTGTCCTCAATGGACTCCTAAACTACCGAACCGATATCAATCAAATTTGCACACCATGTGCAGTTCGATCCAACTTGAGAGATAGGATAGTTTAAATCTCAAATTATAGTCGCAATTTTAATTTATTGCAAAATATTTGTTTATTATTTGATACAATTCTAACAGATGGCGCTGTGTTAAAATTATCAACGTTTCACATAAGCTGTCATCTACCTTTCACATAAGTTCTCCTACCGTTTCCCTTGAATAGTTAACTACTATGTAATATAACAAAAATCTTAGCCAGAGCAACGCTTGGCCGAGTCTACTAGTGATATTATAAAAATTTAAACTACACGAAAGAGGATTAGATGTAAATGCCTAAAGTATTTATAGTAGTTAGTACATAAATATATAAGGATGGGATCAAGATATTGCCGGTCTTTTAATAGACTCGCGTGCCATCTGGCAGTGTGAGAGCCCATAACATCAGATGAGCCGGTTTGCCTGTTTTATAAAAAAAAAGTGTCAGTGGGATTGTCTTGCTTGTTAGATGTATTGTTGTAGTTTTACTTTGGCGAGTCATCGTGGCTGCAGATATTATAATATATGGTATACATCAAATCTGATAATTGATTGATTGAATACTAAAGCGGGAATAAAGTAAAGGAGTTTCAAATAACATTTCTGAAAGGAGCAGCAAATGTATTGTTTACCAAAAATATGTATATGATTATAGTATTACAGATTAGTAGGTTAAAAATATCGTAAATATTGTTGTGTATTAGAAATTTATAGCATATCATGTACTTAAATATATATTTGACGACTCATTGGTCTAGTGGTTAGTACCCCTGACTGCGAATCCATGGGTCCCGGGTTCGATCCCCGGCTGAGACGAACATCGACGTGATGAGCATTTGGTGTTGTGCTTAGGTCTTGGGTATTTAAATATGTATTTATATGTCTATATATCTATAATATGTATGTATATCCGTTGCCTAGTACCCATAACACAAGCTTCACCAGCTTAGCATGGGACTAGGTCAATTGGTGTGAATTGTCTTTATAAAAAAACTAATTAACATTCACAAAAACATAATTGTATTTACAACATTACCTTTAGTTTTGCCCATGTTATAAAGTCGTTTTAACCCATTATATTCGATTCTACAATTAGGTTGGGATATTACTTTTGATTTGCATACCTTATCTAATGATATGAATATTTTGATGACTAATGGTTGAAAATTGTGGACGGGACACATTATGAGAGAAGATAAAGATAAGTGGACGAAGAAAGTGACGGAATGGCTTCCTCGCTTTGAAAGAAGAAAACGAGGAAGACAAATAAAAAGATGGGAAGATGATGTGCGAAGAAAAGCTGGCCCTATGTGGCTACGTAAAGCTAGAATCAGAGAAGAGTGGAAGCCCTTAGAGGAGGCCTATGTCCAAAGACAAGCTGTAGAACAGAAACCAACCAACCGGCTTACCGATTAATTATTAGTATTTATATTTTTATTTTTAGTGTTAATTTTTTGTATTTCACATTTGTATGTACTAATAGGTATAATTACTTATACCTCACAGCAATAAAGGCTTTTATTATATTATTAGTATTATTATTAATGGTTGAAAATTAAAATTATTTTATGGCAAGAATAAAGAGTAATAAATTTTGATCAGAATTCAAATTCTCCTCATAATTACTAGTAACCAAGGAGGTTCTAATCGAATCAAGACTCGTTATTTGAAATTCAAATTTAACGTAGAAGCCCTTCAGGCAAATAATATTTACTTTGATTACTTTACGAAACTTTCTAACTGTTACTGTAAACAATCAAATTATGTTTAAGTTTTCAATCAATTATACCGTGGATATTTGACTTTAAAACAATATACAAAAAGGTCATTTCCTTGACAGATAAGTAATTTTTATTAAATAATGTTTGTAGAAAGTAAAATATTATTGGTTAACTAATTAAAAATAATAATGACTGCCCACTAAAAATAAACTGATTACAATAAGCATCGAAATCGAGTAATAAAATAGCAATAATAAGTATACCAACTCCGCAACTGGACACAAATTTTTATATGTATGAGAGACATATAAAAATCTCTATTGTTTATTAGCTTGATATTTATGCAATTTATTCATAAAGGAGAGGCAATTTTTAGTTTAATGTATTGTGTTCTTTAAGAAGAAAACGTATAATAATTTAATTAAAACCTTGTAAAAAGCAGCATGTGCATTAATCGTTTGCCATATCCCTACACTGTAAGCCCAACGACACATCGGTGCATGGATGTATATCAACTGTGGCCGGACTATGGATTTACTAAATTTATTTCTACGATCTCAAAGCCGTGGGACCTGGGAAACGGCTGAATGAGATTGTATTTTATCACCGTTATCCATTCTCTTAGGTGAGTAACGAATAAAAATAAATGTAGCTTTTCGTAGCTTATTCTACGAAACTTAAACGAGTGCTACGAAAATATAAAACTAGGCATATTTTTGTAAAAATGTGTTGCACGCAAAAAAGGAACACAGAAATGAATTAATCACCTATACTAGATTATTCTTGTATTTTTTTTTTATTTTCAAATATAATATAAATAAGTATATTCTATTGCGTCATGATCGTAGAATAATGTCGGATTTGAAAAAAATCCAAAATCCACTATTTATCATATTTGGATACTACATTGCCTTAATATTACGTCTACATTAAAATAAAAATTCTGTTTTAAATTTCAAATTAATCAGTCGGTAAAGTGACGGCTTTGATAGAAACATGTGATTTTTCTAGAAAACGAAGAAATTTAATCTTATTATTTTTCTTTCGTTTCAAAAAACACCCTTTTGTTTGCTTGTATGCCAATTTTCATAATAACCAATAATGACAAAAACTAAAATGGTTATATTATTTTGAAATGGCTGCCCTGTAAAGTTTACTATTTGTCAGATCCGTCACTATTCTACTATGACGATTGCATTAGTGTCTGTAAACGTACAACAAATATAGTGTTACAGTTTTTTCTGTTTCGTATTATTTTTACGTTTTGTAGAAACCTTACAAAAATATCCAAACACAGCTCTTTTAATAAGTTTAATTCAATAATAGTCGTATAGATTAATTCTCGTGTTAATTTATTCATAGCTGTGATTAAAACAATTGTGTTAAATATTTGTATCTACAATCCATGCGAATGAAGAAATCGAAAATCACAGAGAAGAGCGCCATTTTCAATAAACCACAATTATTACTGAAAGTCCTGGTTTTGTATCACAAAGATATCGAATAAACAGTAAGTAAGCCGTATGAGGGTTGAGACTCTCTAGGATAAAGCTGGTGACGTAACTTATCGGCTAATAGCACCTTCAAATACAGAGGGATTTCTCTATTATAACGTCCTTTGCGTATTGCTTGCCTTTAGTAAACACGATGTGATATTTTTAAATCCATATAGAGGTCATCTAGAAAAGGGATAATCGTCGCCTTTATATCAGCTACTTGTAGTTCGCGTCTTTTGGCCTCCCAAATATATTTTCAACTAGAGGCCTAAAATGTTTTCTTTTAATACAATCCAGTTGAGATGCTGATGACTAGATCCCTAATTTGACTTGGCTTAGGCAACTTAAAAATATGAATTATGTTTCAGCACGAAACAAGGGATAGGTACCTGACAGTATCATCTGGATATATTGTTAACATTTTTAATAATATCATAGCTTAACAAAAAGATTATTAATGTCAGCTAAAAGGGATTCTCTAACTGAGAATCCCTTATAGCTTTAGTCTTAACGATTTAAACGATTGTTACTAAAAGTAAATACCAATGTTTTCATAATATATTTTATAAGAGTAATTACAAAATGAAGTATCTATAACGAAGATAAACAGGTGTTGGTACTGTTAAGATGGAATGAAATTACTTTTGGAGCATTTAAGTGAATTACAAAAATAATATTTAACCTATTTTAGACAAACCTAACATTTATAAAAACTGAAGTTCTATTAAAATGATTTTAGAAGTAGAATAACTATCTGGTTGTATACCAATTGGCCATTTTGTGCCTTCATTTTCTTTAGCATCTTTATAACTTTTTTAAATGTTAACATCGTTTATTTCTTGAAATAGAGGTTTAAATTGGAAACGGGCCTGTAACTACAACAAATTTCTATTTTATTAAGCCTAATAATTCTTATAGATATAATTTTTTCTTAAAAATTATGTATTTATTATATATAATTTTATAACCTTACAAATTAAAATAATAATTATATGTATATATAAGGTTATAGTTAGGACTGTGGTCCTATGTTGTTTAACTTCGCTCAAAAATTGCTAACTTATAAATCACGAAATCGCCGAGAAAAGAGCAACTTTTAATTTGACGTAAAAATTCGACGTTACTGCCGATTTTCATTCAAATTTTAATACATCCGAAATTTCATTTATAATTGTTTATCTCTCGATACAAATTTAAAAGCTATGTACATTAATTCGTTATAAGTATTATCTAATGTTACAAGCTTATGTTATATCATATAAATCAATTCTGACTTACATTAAACATTGTAATGTAACTGTAAATAAAAACATAAATTGGCTGATAACTACCAAGCCACTTAAGACCTAACCACTTTAGATATAAAGGAGATTTTCATTCAACATTTTCCACATGAGCAATCAAGTGACGTTAAAGCCACGTGTGAAAGCCGGCTTGTACAAATACCGTTCAGAGAAAAAAATGAACTTTTCACTTTGATTTTTTTCTATACACAGAATAGCACGTTTTATTGCTTTTCCATATTGCGATTGTATTTGAACACTCTATACGTTTATATATGAACACTAGCTGACCTAGTATTGTCTTTGATTAACATAACTTTTATTCATTTAATAAAACACTATTTTGACCGGATTCAAGTTATGTATTATTATAAATTTACAACTATTTAACATAATTTTAAATTTATCCGACGTTTCGCGTGCTTTACAGCGTGCGTGGTCACGGTGACCACGCACGCTATAACTTGCTGCACTTGAATCCGGTCAAAATAGTGTTTTATTAAACTAGCTGACCTGGCAAACGTCGTTTTGCCATGTATATCGTTTGTAATAAAAAATAGGGGTTGATCGTAGAGGGGTGAAAATTGGGGGTTGTATGTATTTTTTAATGCTGTATTATAAAAAATAATAAATAATAATAATTTAGGGGTGGACTACCCTTAACATTTAGGGGGATGAAAATAGATGTCCGATTCTCAGACATACCAGTTACCCAATATGCACACAAAATTTCATGAGAATCGGTCAAGCCGTTTCGGAGGAGTTTAACTACAAACACCGCGACACGAGAATTTTATATATTAGATTTACGATATATTTGTATTTAGATACAATCTTTCATTCTCAACTTGTGTGGATTTCTTGTTTTGGCAAGATTTATTTCCACCTCTTTGAATCGATACATTTCAGTAAATTTACATGAAACGTGCAACTCTCATCTTTGAGTTCGTAGGTTCGATACCTTACTGTGCCCTAATTGACTTTCTATGTGTGCATTCAACACACGCTCGTATAGTAAAGGAAAACATCGGCATGGCCCAAAAACGACGACGGTGTGTATCAGGCTGATACATTGCATTTTAGGAAAAAAAAGTCATAATCAATAAATAGATCCAGAAATTGGAGGCCCAGACCTAAAACGTGACCTGGTTTTTTTCTTATCCATAATTCAATAATGACGCATCCAAACCTAATTGAATCAACTCCAAAGCTAACAGACGAAAGAGGATTACACGTAGATATTTCTAGAGAAAAGTGTTTGAAAAGTGTAGCTGCATATTCGAATCGATTTACTTTTCAAAGCAATTAATTGGTATTGATTTTATAAAACTATAATAAATCAACGTAGGGTAATTAATGGGGTCTGCAAGTTTCACGTATCACTAGTGGCAAAAAGAGAGCATTTCAGCAATTAATTTTAATTGCAAAACTTAGTGTACGGGGCGAGTGAGCTAGGGTTACGTACTCAACATTGGATTTATTGTATTGTATTATTTTTATGAATGATTTCCTTAGAAACAGATAAGTATAAAGGCGTGACTCTCAACCCTATGTGCGTTAGAATAAAGATTGTACAATCAAACACAAGGTGTAATGTAAATTAATTTTTCTTTCTGTCCGAGCAATTCAATTGCTCATATGATGAAGGTATACCTTTGTATACATCGTGACGAACCTAGCTTGACTTAGACTCAAAACGACATGCATATCGAAAAGTATGCCGATCACCTACTTGCCTAAAAAATCAGAAAGATCACCGAGACAAATTCAGAATGATGAGGTTTATTGAACAATTATTAATTGACTATAAATCTATATGAATGTGTCATCAATCATTCCACCCGCAGTACTTCGATATCTTCTGTTGTACAAATATGAGACATAAGTCAATTTTTTGGTCTAAGACGACTTGGACACTAAGCTAATACTGCTCCGCAGCTTAATGAAATCCTTGTCAGATAGTTAATTATATTAAAAAGAAACATTGTGTTTAATAAAACGATTAAAACTCAAACCAACAATTATTACTTACAAAAACGAATCAATTGTAGAAGTCGTATCAACTAAGTTTCTAGGCATAACACGAGACCAAAATCCTACTTGGAACACATTTTATTCATATGTACGCGTCTAAAAAGATTTGTGTTTGCTGTGAGTCGAACTCGCAAAGTGGCTTCAATACAAGCAGCAATTATCACGGCTATGTTGCCTCAGTTCTGCGCTATGGTATCCTTTTATGGGGGAAATCAGTAAATGTAAATAATGTTTTTATTACTTAGAAAAAATATATTAGGTCTATTATGGTTTTGGACCTCTTGTAAGCCAAGTAGACCATTTTTTTACGAATAATATACAATATAATTATCCTTGAAGCAGTTATAACTGTAAAAAGGCATTCAAAATTGTTCAAAACATTTAAAGAAACTTGCTTGTATATAATATATATACCTAAGAATCCAACACGGCTGTGGGTTCCTGGATGTTGCACCACGATGTCAACTATTTAATCACCATTCTAGAAGTTACAGATCACTGCCGTGTAATTCTTTAAAGGGGAAGGTGTTTAAATTTTTAAAGGCAAGGTGCCTTTATAGCGTGGCGAGTATTTAGACCATAAGCATAAGTTTGAAAACAATTATAAATAACTCAACTTATTATATTGACATTATGAAAATTTATATGACATTTGCATGCCTATTTTTATATGCGTGATTGTGCGGATTATTACAAATATTTACCACTTTGCAAATAAACGATATATTTTATTATTTATTTACCTTGTTGAGTAAGGACGACACCTTAGCATCCACTTTGCTATCAAACAGTGATAAATTGGAATTGTTTCGACTTCAGTTCCTTTAGCTCTAACTCTACATAACTCGAGGGATAAATCAATACCCGCTTTGTTTAGAATATATAAATTATTATATAATAATACAATGTGTATTTCTTTTATAATATGACAAGCTTCATTAATAAACACAGTAATTTATATGATGTTTCTGGAAGTAAAAATAAATCAAAGAGAACCTCAACCCAAATAGCACGTACATTTAAAATTTAATCAAAGGCCGCAATCCCACTGATGGTATATACAACACATTGCAGAGTGCGATGTCTATGTGTCTACTATTTATAAGAGCCTATGTTATATTATTTAGGGAAGATTAAGCAAGAACTTTCCCTTTTTCGCTATTTAAACAACAAATGACCAACGAAATTGAATGACAAATGATCCAAATCGTCCAGTGCGGCACTTGGAGATTTCTAAATCAAGAGGATGAATCTCCAACGTGCCTATAGGCTTGCATAATTTGAACAGAAACATAGGTACAATGTTAAGCAGTCCCGAAAGTCCACCAAAATGTAGACAATAGAAAAGTGAAAGGCGAGAAGTATTATAAAGACGATAAAAAAATTAAACGATACGAGATTACATTAACGGCAAAATTATTCATACGATTTTATGTTTTTGCCTTGAATAAAACAAAAGTTACACTATAATACCTTTATACGTGTACCATTGAAAAGTGTAGGTCCTTATTGAAAATAAACGTCATTCAAAATCAACATCTTTATGGCAATTTGCCTTTAAGTAGCCACAATAATATTTACTATAGATTTTAATTAATTACACCTTTCACGCTATGCCAAGAAAGGTAAAGAGAACAGTTGATATTAACATTCCTTTCAATACAAAGTGTTCAACGACAGCGTTTTAATATACTGCCTTTTATTTTGCCAATACGAGAAAAACAGCACTCATTTTCTACTTGCCACCGTTTGTGGGGATTGCTTTGATTACAATTTTCAATTGAACGCTCCGCAAAACAGTTTATTACGTTCATTGTTGTATAATAATTTTCACCTATAGGTCGAATTCGGGAGTTAATTAAAATATGAAATGTGAATAATTGAACAACGATGACGAAGATATTTTCCTACTATGTTACGATGTGGTTTTAAACATAATTTTAAATAGTTTATTTATTTAAAACAAGTTAAATGTAGTAAAGTAAGCATAAAGCATATCTATGAATAAAATTTGATAAAATTTTCTGAAAATTTTTCCTGTAAGATTTAATAGCG
Source organism: Pieris macdunnoughi (assembly GCA_905332375.1). Classification (NCBI taxonomy): domain Eukaryota; kingdom Metazoa; phylum Arthropoda; class Insecta; order Lepidoptera; family Pieridae; genus Pieris; species Pieris macdunnoughi. The sequence goes on along the minus strand of CAJOBZ010000017.1, from coordinate 2,259,125 downwards.
TAGAAATTTAAAGGTATAAATTAATATTACTGGGATTTACGTATGTCGATTCCGATAGATTTTTTTTTGTAAGAATTGTTAAATTTTAAATAAGTTAAGTACAGTATATAATAAAAGGGCAACTATCTCTAGAATATGTTGCCACTTATTCATTTTCAGAGTGACTACAACAATTATCAAAGAAACAACTGGACAAAACAAAAGCTATTCAAAGTTAATAGAACATTTATTATTCATGAATAAGAGGATAGACAATATGCCAGCAATGCGTTTCAAATTTCACTAGTAATTAATTTAAATGGTTCCTATAATAACAAAATAACATATTCTAATATGATGTTGAAACTGGAAAATAAATTGACATTATTTCACGCAAATTTGCTTTAATATCATACAATTTTTTTCATACATTTTGTATCCAATTACTACTATGATATTACAAATTCGTTATAGTATATACATATATATAGTATATACATTTTTGAATAACTAATTCTTCATATCACAAAAATAATAGTTGCCAATATGCATACTAAAAATCCGATTAAATAAAACAAGGGTCGAATGAAACAAGTGAACGATATACATACGTTCCAAATTTGAAAAAAAACACAGACATCGAATAATTATTAAAGCGCGATATTTAATAGCAAGTTCTGTATAATAATATGACAGGAGCATGGGCCATGTTTCGCTGTTTTGTTCAGATAAAGCAGAATAATGTACAATTAGTGCCCCCGCCATAGGCATTTGGCCATTAGCAGTTAAATAGAACATGCATTACGCTCAAAGTACCCGTGGCTTGCATGTGCTCCAATGTGGACTGCTGTAAAGTAACAAAACGAATTACTCATTCTAACTTAATGTACTGCATTGTTTGTTGATGTTATAGCCTCTATCAGTGTATTATTTGGAATAAAAAATACAAAATCGTTTAATTACATTTAAAACACTTGTATTTTATTGTTTACTGATTCAATTCACAATAGCAATGTGTTATAAAATGGTATAGAGATTCATTATGTCTTGAATCGTTTGAATATAGTACTAGCTGATACGTCAAACGTCGTTTTGCCATGTATATCATTTATAATAAAAAATAGGGGTTGATCGTAGAGGGGTGAAAATTAGGGGTTGTATGTATTTTGTAATGTTGTATCATAAAAAAAAATAAAAAATGAAAATTTATCTAAAAATTAAAAAAAAAAAATTAGGGGTGGACTACCCTTAACATTTAGGGAGATGAAAAATAGATGTCCGATTCTCAGACATACCCAATATGCACACAAAATTTCATGAGAATCGGTCTAGCCGTTTCGGAGGAGTTTAACTACAAACACCGCGACACGAGAATTTTATATATTAGATATAAGTTGATTATAATTTAGGTTTAGAATTTTGTTTTTTTATGTATACGTTTCTATTCAATTAATTATTTTAAAAATAGAAGACAGTGTAGTAAATAAGTTTATGCAAGCGTATGATTCTTTATGATTATTACGATTCTCCTAAAAAAGTTTTGTTTAGCCTTAGGATTTAATGTCAATTAAATTCATTTTTTATCCTTATATATATATTATATACGGAATCGGTATTATTTAAGGAAATCATTTAGCTTATAATCTATTGTGGGGTTTAAATATTTACTAAATTTATTTAAGCCATGAACTGTAATCTTTACGAGTTTGCGTCTTAATTCTCACCAAAATGTACGGGCGTGCTCCATTTTGCCAATTGCTGATAGAGGTAATCGTAATTTTTTATTTTTTTATGATTATGATTTATTTTATGTAGCAAACCAATATTTCACGATTAAAAAGAGTGAGAAGGGGGTTTTTCCCGTTCTATTCGTCAGTTCTGATTTCGAGCTATTTAATTTATTTGACGTTACTACATGAATTAATATACTTTGACCTTTGACTTTATTTATATTAATTAATAATATATTTCTGTTGCCAAGTTCAAACTTAATTACGTGTTTATTATAAATGATATTTTATTAAGGCTGTCAAAATTAATCTATTAAAGCAAAGTTAATAAACAAAAACATCAATCATGAAACAGCTTGCCAGTTAAGATCGTAAGCTCACAAAGAAATCCAATTTTCTGGAATAGTTCTCCAATTCGGAATTGGAAAACTTCCAGATTTCTAATGTTCGTGATCATGACAGCAGGCTTAGCTAGGTTTTATTGAATGAAAGTGTTTCTATTTGGTTTATAAACAATAGCCTATTTGTATAGTCATGTTACGATTTTCGCCAGGGTTGTTTTAGAACTATGTGATCAGTGTTAATTGAATTCTAAAGTATAAAAGCCAGTGAAAACTGTTAACCGATATTCTCTTATAACCGTATATTCTTAGATAATATTAAATAATAATTAAATGTAACTTCTTAGTGTGATATGTAAGATATTATTTTTTAATTAACGAATTATATGATTCTTTACGAATAGTTATTGATCTGTAAGCATATTTATGACAAGCAAAAACCTTCGAAATGTGGTGCAATTAATGTTTAATCTACTTTTTTGTTTTATATTAGATTATAAGATTTATAGTATAGGCTCCTTGGCACACTCTCAAAAGCCATTATTTTCACTAAAATAAACTAATAAGGGTTAGGCTATTTTGTTCCTAAAGTCAATTTATAAAAAATATACTGCTGCAAATATATATAGAAAACGAATATCGTATATAATAGTATAGTTTTCCTTAGAATTCTAGTATCTTAAAACCTTTCTAGTAATATTAATAGTCTCATAAAAACTGATACTTATGATTATTAATGGACACATTTTTCAATATTACTGGCAACTTGTTGGCAATCAACAATGGCTGCCAACATCGCTGCTTATCGTATTGATATTCTATAGAAACTTATTAACTTGTATTCAGCGTCTGCTTTACATCTAAATATGCCGCACTCGTCGGGTTATGTAGAAAAGGGAAATAATAGTGAAGACAATTTTTATTGTTTGAATTTCACCACGAAGTTGATATGAGGCTTCTGAACCTAAACAATTATCATTATCCCGGGCATCGAATCCCTAATTTATACTTTTTTCGATATTTAAAAAGATATAACAGTCGTGGTCTGTGTACGTTTACTTATCCGTCGAAAACTAAAACATTGTCTCCAATACAACCGTTTAGCGTAATAACTCACAAAACAAACTTAATACGTTGAATAAAATTAAATTTCAGTTATAATTTAGCATCATAAATGTGATGCTCTGGGACTTAGCAAATATTAATATTCAAATCCAAGCATGGCGTCGATTAAGCCAAGTTTGCCATTTCGGCATTTCTCGGCTGTTATCTTAGTACTTCAGAGGCAAGTTTATTTATTTGGTAAGAATTAGCTTTACTTCATTATTTGAATATGTTTTTATCACATCACAACGAGTGGAGTATTCCATCCACCTTGCACACACACTTACATCATTATTTATTCTCACATATATCACCTATATTCTGAATAACAACGATATAACGAACGCTGAAGATGAGATTAATACGGCTGGTGTGAATGTAAAATGAAAAAAATGACGAACATAGCGTCTACGTTTGTAGGACGAGACGTTTTTAACCAATCACATTTAAACGAAAATTAGTGATTATTTTATTCTTAATAGGCAAGTAAGCGATCACCTTTCTGTGCCTGTTGATATTTTAGATCTAAGACTTCCAGTTTTCTTCACGGTATTTTGCTTTACTGTATGTGCGAGTGTAAAACGCGCAAAAAGACAGAAAAGTACGTTAGAGCACAGCTAGAGTTTGAACCTATGCCCTCAGGTATTAGAGTCATGCACTCACGCCGCTAGACCAACACTGCTCAAATCGCAAATGTTGTTTGAATATTCTATACCATGATTTGTATTATATACAATCCAAATGTGGGCGGTTGAAAGCGATAAAATAGCCACTAATAATCTCCCTATCGATGTTGGTATATGGTTAATCATACGAATCGTATCGGTATCGGTAATCGGTATGAGGTCATGCCTTTAAACACTAGCGTGAACGATTTGAATTTCTTTATGCGCTTGTAAAGAACATCGTGAGGAATCCGGCATATTTTATTCCCTAATATAAAAATTACTTGAATATAAAATAAAAAATTTCGATGCAATCCAAGACGCCAAGACGCTTACGTGTAAGGCCGTTGGTACATTATTAAAATCTTATCTAATTGTTTATATAACAACCCTATATATATTGGCAGAGCAATCGAGTATGTAAAGACTTCCGCTTAGTCTGTGCATATTGACACTACAGCCTGTACGCAGCTGTCAAGTGCACAAACATGCCAACAACGGAAATGTGTTTGTCGAGTCTAGCACTAGGTTATTGAATTTGACTGGATTAGTCTAATAAAAGGTTTATAAAAATTATAAATAAAATACCTATTGTATACTTTTTAGCGAATACTAAACATTTTAATGACCACTTTTACATTACATTATGTCCACAATTTAAACAGTTCTTGTTGTCAAAGAAAAGTGTTTTAATTAAATTGTACAACATGATAAAATCTTTAAGTAATCCTTCTTATAGAGAAAGTACCTTCTTATTTTAGACAACCCTTTAATTTGTGTACATAAACGAAACAATATATATATTTGAAAGGTTTTGGCCTTTATGGTAGTGATACTCTTCTTTTGGAGGACCTTAAGTCGTAACGGTTTGGATATACCTGGACTAGCAGCTATTTCTATAAAGGGGTGGTGCGCAGCGAGTTTTTTAAAGCGCTCTTCCGTGGAACGCCTCTGTCAAGGTCCTCATGATGAAGTGTAGAACGCATAACTTTCACCAATACTGCATGTTGTATTAGAAATATTATATAAAATTGCTTCATATTGAAATTATATTTGTAAAGCGCCATTAAGGTGTCATTCAGCAAGGTGTTAGGTCGCTGTTAGTCTGTTATGATGGAAAATAACGGCACAAACTGTCCAAATTAAATTCATTTAAATAACTATTAAATGTGCTTATATTGTCTCTCCAGATAACAAAATAATAACATGAAACAATCAACATTTACAAAATACAAAGAAGATAAAAGTGAAAACCCGTTTTATTTCGTTTCCTCTCGACGGTACGTGCCCAATAGAGGAATAGTGTGCCGCTTTAACGACCTTGTTTCGTAGCATCGTTGATGCATTGTTTTCCTACGTTTTTTGTTCAGGAGTTTGGTAGTTACTTATTTATCATTCACATAACACTGTAGGTTTTATATCGGAAAAAATATATATCTTTTTATTTGTAATCGCTTCCAAAGAAATAATTTTTCAGTTCGGAAGGCTAGTTAGTTAACTTTGTTAGATAACTTAGTGTTAGGGCTGAGTGAACCTTCCGTATATCAAGATATGGGATTTTTGTTTAATTAGTTTAGTAGCTTTTTTATGTGCTACCTTAATTTAATACTTTTTTCATTTAATATTCCGTACGTACGTGTTGTGTGATTTAAATAAATACTGCAGTTTTTTATGCTTTGAAGCATCCATAAAAAATTGTACACAAATTGATCGCATATTTTAAATTAACATAGCTTTATATTTTATTTGGAATCCTTTTAAGCCTTTTTTCGCTTGAATAGTTCAACCTATTTTCGATGTTAAACATTTACATATTTCACTCACGACCTGGGTAATTTTTAATCGCTACGAAATAAATAACATTGTTTAATTCTCAGGAAAAATATTCTGTATACGAACAAAAGTAAAATTCAGCAAGAGATAATTGGACGTAACTGAAATTTCAGCTTGATTAATAACATTATAAATCAGCTGAAAAGCCAGACTTAATGTGAAAATAAAAACGGTAATTTAGATTAAGCAACGATTTTGGCATCGTAATTAATAATGTAAATTTTAACGCCCCATAAAATTAAAACAATGGCCAAGCACGTCAGCCCACTATTTTTATAGGTTCGAGGTTTTTGTATGGAATTTTTATATCGGAACGCAATATATATCGGAAAGTTGAAATCAAATATATATATTTATGAGTGTAACAACGAACGCACAAAGAACGTACGACTTTCGGGTTGAATGTCTCAGAGTCCTAAATAGAACATTTGAAAATAACAAACAAAAAAACAATATAAAATTCAGTTAGCAGTATAAAAATATAATTTAATACACGAAAACTTATAGACAGTTTTACATTTGACAGAACAAAAGTAAACACTACCAAGAAACTGACTTAAATCAGTTCGAATAACGCACCACTAGATGGCGCTGACGGACTTATAAAACGCGCTATCGTTGTTATTTTTAAATAGCGGAAACTACACAGACTATAACAGTTACTTCCGTCAGAAAAAAAATCCGAGTCACTCCTTAGTCACGCCTTAAGAAGTTTTACTTCAAAAAACATATTTTTACAAACCAATTACCAAACTGAAAAATCTGTCGTGACGAGAACTAATTTATAACAAACTGAACATTCATTCAAGTAAATCTTAGTCTATCTCACTATCTAGTACACGGCAGTGCACCCCCATGTCGAACAAAGAAGCGGCCCGGATCATTTTTGGCCTTAAGATTTATAACTTCGTTGTATAAAATTAGAAACTTGAATATCTTATTTTAATTACGAAGCAGGCAATGTATCAACACGGTTATATTTCAAATTTATTTCAATTTAATAGTAATTATAACTTAAAATTATAATTTGTAATATCGATATAATCAGTATAAGCTGTTGTTATGTAGAACTGGCAGTAAATGTTAAATTAGAAGCATTTAATGTATATTTCTTTTTTGACGTTCATAAGTGTACATAGTACATACATAGTACACACCTATATGAATAAATGATTTTTTACTTTGACTTTTGTTAGGTTAGATAATTATGTAATAACTCAAGACAGAAAGCCCCTTAAGAAGGGACTGACTGATAACCGACTTGGAAACTAACTGTAATAACTGAGGTGCAAAACTTATTTTTAGTTTTAAGTTATGTTTTGATGGCATTATAATTTATTCTCTCTAAAACTTGCATAAGCCACAGTGTCTACTTCAAAGTAAATCTGTTGAATTCAAATTTGGAAACGGACACCGTAGTATTAGGAAATTCAAAACATTACGAAATAGACATTAAAAGACGAGAGGGGATCAAAAGCTTCAAACAGATCTCCCAAAGACATTTTAAATGGGAATGGAGAAATTTCCATTAAGTCTCTGATGCCAAATATTAACATTTAATTACAATAGGACCTAGCTCGTAATTATGTGTCGATGTGATTCTCTTTGTTTCCTTATTCCGTTCCGAATTTCATTATTTACTTCAATTCATGTGATTATTTGCAAACAAATATGTGAACAAATTTCTTGGTATTGTAAATTTCAGTTTAATATGAATAAAATTGTTTGCGCGACATTTTAGTTAAGCATGTGTAAATGAACGCGAATGTATAAAATTTATTTCTCCTTAAATATTAACACAAGCAAGGGTATAAATATAAATGATTATTAAATAAATTATGATTTACATTATTTAAAAGGTCCATTAAAACCTGCACAGCGTACAGCTGGTGTATCGTCAGTGCCCCGTCTTGATATCCTCAAAAAGACACTTATGTCCCCATTTATAGTTTATAATAATTGTCGTCTATGTATTGATCGTGTCCTGTGGTGTAGTGGTTCGATATAGGAGTGCTGTTTCTCCAAACACTTTATTGGTTATGGTTGTATGGTTGTATTTATTGGTATTAAAAATATTGAAGACTTTTTATTTGGTCTATAATAGCAAAACTTCTCTTCTATTTTGTCTGTTTACCACTTCTTCATCAGTCTTTGTTATTTCTTATAAATAACTAATTTTATTACCAATAAAACTAGACTTATAGTCAATAGAAAGATGTATGAGTGAATTACCAGTCACTCAATAAATAAGATATTTATGCATATTAATATTGCTGTACTTAGCTTTTTCAGTCTTTAAACTGAAATTGTCTTCTATGTAGGTATGGTGTGGCATTGTCGCCTTGCACCACTTTTGAATCTTGGCCCCTCATATATACTGGGCTCATTATTATATATACCTAACACATGGTTGTTAACGAATCACCATACCATAGACAAAATTATCTACTGGTCTTATAAACTGGAGAAGGTGCATTATTTTAAACTAAATCATCTTCGTATATAAGAAAATAAAGTCAGTGTACCACGTTTTATCTTAGTATTACACCATTAAATAAATGAATATATGAATGAATTAATAAGCTTTTAAATTAAAAAAGTGATTATTTAGATCGTCTAAAACTCCAATTCTAAAATTAAATTTAAATGTAATGTTCATATATTTACAGAAGTAATAAAAACCGGATCGAATATATACAACGTTTATTCAGTGGGAGAAGTTTGCGGCTGTCCGATATGCCACTGCATGTGCAACAACTTCTTTGTGCCTCCGAGTTCGCGCTCGTAAAGCATGAACTAATTTGTCAAAGTTTCTGTGTGCACAGACATTATGGCGTACTCCCTGTAATGTATTTGAAGTCGATAGGAAGTATTACTTAAATAAAATATGATTATAGTATAATAATACTTGTATGCCTTTCATAAATACCTACTGCTCCAATGGGTTTTGTAACCAGCTGCCACAATTTTAATAATTGCATTCATTCTTTCTGAATCATTTGAATCATATTGTTTACATTTTATCCGGTTTCTGAAACAAAACAAAAGTAGACAAATGATGGTTTTGTTTGATAATGATTCTACCAGCGCAGTCACGCGATGATGCTTCGTGATGTCCATCAGATTTAACAATTCTTGTCCGATTTTTGTATTTATATATACAATTTTAGGCTTTAAGATTTTAATCTTTTTCATATTTCGCGCATCTGTTATTAGCTGGGATCTCGAGGTTTACGTATAAGTAGTCTAACACTGCTACTAAGTGAAGAAAAGTTACAGTTAAATGTGACAATACTCATGTCATTAACAGAAATAATGTTATTCGTAATGTGATCGTGCAAAACAGCAAATTGTACAAAGTTATGCAATTGAAACTCCGATATTATAATCTCGGTTGCAGTGGCGGCTGTTTTTGCCACAGCCTGCCATTAAACGTTTATATCTCTGCCAAACAGTCGTCGCCTTCACGCTACAAGAAACCTTGATTGCTTATTTATGTGCAATTAAAATTGAACTCTATTTTCGAGGAATACGAGTTGTTATTACTCGAAGCTATAGGGTTGTTCAGTCCTTTGGTTCTAGGCTGGACCCTTAAGGTATTTTCTTGTAATTGCGTAAAACACAATTTTGATAGTATTAAGTAATGGAGGTTCAGTATAATGTATAAATATATGTATTTTTTTTATTTTTATTATAAATTTCTGCATATTATTTATGGTAGAATTAACAATTTGTATTGTGTTAAGTTAAAAGGTTTTCTATAAAATGATTATCTAATCGATTTAAATTATTAAATGATATTTTATTTCACAAGACGACATTAAAATGTAAATAAAAAATCTATTATTAAACCACTAACGATCAGGCTTTCCTTTGTTTTTTGTCGATATCCGTAAATTTTATCTTTTTTAAAACAGCTATAAACCGCTCTCCAGATATTTATTAATAAAATACGCTCGCGAGTGTGTTGACGACCTTTTCCAATATGGCTTAGTTTTAAATACAAAATAATTCTATCATAGAAATTATTGCGTACTAGTTAAGATTTATACTAGTATCGCATGAGGAAAAGAAAATTGGAAAGGAAAGGGTCGCTAGGCGAAAGGAAATATTTCAATATGCCATTCACATTTTTTACGAGCGTAATGCGCGCCGCCTTACGATTGTGAAAGCCACAATATTGGCGATCCCGCCGTGTGCTTTTCTTCCTATTTTCACTTGTTTATCGACGGATTGAACGGTTTTGCTTGATAACATATTGGGAGTTTTATTGTTTGAAAGAAAATGGTTGTGTGTGTGATTAAACTGTCTATGTTACTGAATTCTATGTCAGCTTAAGGAAGTGATCAGCTTAGAAAAGTGAATCTTAGATTTCCGTATAGCTAAGTTCGTGGCGCAAACTGAGCTACCGAAGTGATCGTCTCTTTATCATCTACCTGATTAGCTTCTTAAGGTTTTCTTTCATGCAGGAAGCAATCCTAGGATAGGTTCTGGATTTTCACTCACCCAATACAACTGCTTGAGGAACACGATATATTTCACATTAAAAGTGAACTTATAAATTGAATTAAATATAAAGTAAAAAACCGTTTTGGTAACAATAGGTACATGTTTATATAAAAATCATATGACTCTATTTTATCTATCGCACAAACAAAAATACAAAAACACAGATTTAAAAAATTTAATGATGATTTTTAATTATTAATCAAATCTTGGCGCGCAATTTAAGAAAATCCATCCTTTTTTAAAATCTACAAAAAATTACTCTATTCCTTTAAATACGTCATTTTAAATTGCATAAGACAATTTTTTATTAAAATTAAGGGTGTTGACAGAATGAGGCGTTAACGATGTCTCCAATTAATTTGAACGAGACTCGTAATTAAATAACGTACTCGACTTTGTTTTATTCTCATTACGTCTTCAATATTATGATACTTCATCATATTATTATACAAACAGTATTAATATCTCATCATTGATTGAGGCTTTTTATTTCTTAAACATTGCTTGTAAGGGTATATTGAGAATGAAACTCAATTGTCATTTACTTTTACCTCTACTTTTAGAAAGTTCTTTATATTTCTTCTTGACACAATATTGATTACATTACAGTTAGTCCATTGAAATGTTACAATTTGAGGGCAAAACTGAACATTTGTTAGAGGATGCAATTTTATTTATGGGACATGTAGGGGGGGTTCAAGCTTAAACCCAAGTTTGTGGGGTTGGCGCCCTTGTCCCCCGGCCGCCATTTTGGAAAAAGGGGTGAAAACACGTTTTTGGCTATATCTCCTAAACTATCCCTTGCACAAAAAAAATTTTGGATTAGGATCTGAGCCACAACCTGAACCATCGAAGAAGAGTAGAATGGCAAACTTGGACTTATGCTTGTATTGACCCCCCCTACATGTCCCAGAAATAAAATTGCGTCCTCTAAAAAATGTTCAGCCCATGTAACATTTTAATGGACTAAGTAGGTTCATTCAATATTTTGTAACCTAACACTGAACCGTAAGGAAGACGCGGGGCAACGCAACCGTTATGTTCACCTAAGGCTACGCAACGCGGGGTATCGGTCACGAAATGCTACTGAAGGTCCACGAGCAGACGACCCGAAGGGCTATCGTACTCAACGTCTAGCTAGTAAATGCCACGAGGTTGTTTTTAAGGAATCTCGCTGTTGGCCTGAAGGGTCTTGATACCTCAGCTCGGCAGGAATGGGCTTTTCCAATGACTAGCGCAAGCCTCTTGCGAGACTCGGGCCACCGCTTGCCAACGAGCCACGACCGTGGTTTTATTATTCGCATTATATAAAAGCTCCGCGCTTGTTATAATAAGGTACGATTCCACCAGTGTGCTGAACTGTGCGGCACAGTGTTGCACAGCGTACAGCACAAATGTTTGTTTTCGTCGAGTCACTCACACTTGTGTGCTGATCTTTAACGTTATTTTTGATTTGAGTAATAGCAGTAACAGTCAAACGGAATTTAAAAAAATATTTTCATAATTTTTTCTTGCCTTTCCTTTCATTGATAGCACTCGGTGAGGCTTGAATAAAAATAACAACATAGTTACCTGCTCTATAGACATATGGCACTAATTATTTTTTATCTACAGTTACATATATATAAGGAAGGATATTATCAGGTTTATTCCTTTTATAAACTATCGCAGTATTTGCTCCTGGGGATCTTTTAATTACAGTTGCGCTATGTATCATAAATTTTAATGGTCTGTGTCCCCGCGGTACCACACAAATTGGATTTTAGAATTAAAACCCGAACACATGCATATCACATAGGTGATTTTAGATTATTTGTTTTAAGCAAATTCAAATTGATTGTGAACATATTACTCTAACCAACATTTAGACAACTTTCAATCATAAAAAGGTTAGTTCTAATCCTTGTTTCTTTATTATTCTTAAAGTTTGAATATATTTTTAAATACATCGTTTTTGCTTGTTTTTTGACAACGACCCTTTTCAATTGTTTGGTCTGATCCCTGCTACTTCATTTTATTACGAGCCGAAATAAGTCTAGGTGTCATCCACATCACCTTGATAGATGAAAATCACCACACTCAGCTTCTCTAAGTATTTCCTTTCGCAAACTGGCCGAGCGAATGATCTGTGAAATCAGCTTCCAGTTGAAGTTCTCCCTTGGACCTCCAAATATTAAAAAAATAACATATACCTTTGGCCGGAATGGGCTGCGGGAGCTGCTTTTTAACCGCCGTAGGCTCGTTTAACGCTCTATCAAAACAAACAACAAATACATAAATTAAAAAAATAAAATATTAAAAGTTTATTCTAGAAAAAATTAATTGTGTATCGCCTCTAACTTTCATTATTTAGAATCATAATCTAAAATGTACTCAGCCAATACACAAAAGAAGGTTTATATTTGTTTCATACTATTAAAATTGAATCAGTGGCGAGTTAATTTCGGTAGCATTGTTGTAGGGATGTTCAAATAAATGAAACTCTTTGTTTGAAGCTCGGTGTCAAATGGCTTTAATCGTTTAAAACTTGAGCTTATAACTAGTAAAAAATTAGGGGTAGTGGGGTTGCGATTCGAGACTAATAAGAAACTAACTTGACTTATTGAAGGTTTCTTTAATCTAAGTGATACTTTTGTACATAAAGAATATAAGTGTAATCGACATTTGACGACTCATTGGTCTAGTGGTTAGTACCCCTGACTGCGAATCCATGGGTCCCGGGTTCGATCCCCGGCTGAGACGAACATCGATGTGATGAGCATTTGGTGTTGTGCTTAGGTCTTGGGTGTTTAAATATGTATTTATATGTCTATCTATCTATAATATGTATGTATATCCGTTGCCTAGTACCCATAACACAAGCTTCACCAGCTTAGCATGGGACTAGGTCAATTGGTTGAATTGTGTGGAAAAAAACATTATCGGAAACGAGAAGTTTATACAGTCAAAACCGTTTATAACGACATCGTTTACAACGACCTATCGGTTATTACAACCAGATTGTATGGTCCCGTCCGAATCCCTAGTAAACTATTCAGTAAAGAAACCGCTTATAACAACATCGGATACAGCGACATATCGCTTACAACGACGAAAGTTTATCGATATTCATCGGATATAACGACCAACCGCTTCTTGTCTCAGTAAAACAAAACAATACAAACGATTTTAAATTTTATTTATAAGCATTGAATGAATATTTAGGCATATTATTACCTACGCACTTTCTCCCAACGAACAGTTTCAGCCAACAACGATTTCCGAGGCTCTTAACGCTGTAACGATTTTGTAAAAATTTGTTGCCTTTAACGGACAGTTTGATACTGGTGATACTCATACCTTGAGGAGTATGAAACGTAAAATGCAAAAAATATTTGAGACTGGGCTAAAAAAAAACAGACTGACTGATTACTTTTGTACCTAATTATTTCGTAATAAATATTTATGTTTCTTTTTGACTCGTTTACATATTATAATATTAACATACCATATTATAACCCATACCTACCTATTCTAGATCGATAACTATGTACATACATAATATGTACTGTACTTGTGTACATGACATTGCTTATAACGACTATCGGATATAACGTCGGCAACTATACGGTCCCTTCAATGTCGTTATAACCGGTTTTGACTGTATTATAATTTATGAGTGTGGGCTTCAAGTATGCGATAATTGCGAACATTTCGTTTGCACTTCTAATTATTAACTAAAATGTATGTAATTTAACTAATGTTAGGTTACATAACTGGCGCTACCTTTTAGCTGGGCCTCGGCTTTCTGTAACTGTTTTATGATCATTTGTCAATCTAATAGGCAAGTAGGTGATCAGATTCCGTCCCTGACACGCGCCGTCGAATTTTTTGGGCAAGGCGGTTTCCTCACGATGTTTTCCTTCACCGTTTGAGCTAATATTAAATGCGCACATAGTTAGAAAGTCCATTGGTGCACAACAACCGAATTCAATACATAATTTACACTATACCGTAAGCGTTATCACCAAGCACTCGAAGGGTCCATGCCCACACGTAATTAAGTACCTTTTACGGCGGTGGTAGTGCGGTTTTTATTACGGAACGTTTAAATAATTTTATGAGATTGCGTAAGCGAAATTACCCTACTTCCCTTTAAACTCACGTTTGATTTCACGCTCGTGAGCTTCGATCGATAAAATAAATAGTTTTTAATCATTTTCAAGATTATGGTTGGTTTTAACCAAAGACTTTACTGGTTTATCAATGGTCTTTTCTCTCATATTTTTATACATTATGGATCAGTATTAATTTAGATTACGATATATGTAATCCGGATTGGTGACAAATAAATCAATATTTTTTAGGGCGATTTTAATATTAACAAGCGATGTCTAATAGAAAGTAATAGTAGTAATAAAACAGTGCTAAACACTTTCTGGACAGACGTTCTTGTTAATAGGCTGCATCGAAGAGTAGACATCAAAAAGTACCGCACACCGTAGCGGGCTAATCCAACATAAAAATTGAAAACCCGCAGAATATTTATTAGATGATTTTGCGTCTCCAGTTTAAGTATAATATTTCAAATACCCATCCAATTCCGAAAAGCTTACAAAAACTTAAGTTTTTAGAGTAATTAGGATTTTTATTAAATTAAGGACATACTTGGATAAGCTTAATATCATTTGTAAAACAAGAACGAATTCCTTTAATTGAACGAACGGGGTGTGATCTCGCTTTTCTCAATGATGAGTAATTAATCGTTCTTTAGCAGGTCTCTAGCAATTAGATGCATTTTATAGGAAGTGCTTTAATCAATTAAATTCAAATTATTACTGGATACAGAATTTTGTACCCTCAAATAGGGTTTAGAAGTAGTAGTTTACATACTGATTAGTTGTTTTGAATATGATAAAGAGAGTAAAATAATTTTATTCTTTGAATACTTTAATTTTATAATTTTTAAATTTTCATTACACAACTGGGATCAGTTTGTAGGATGAAAATTCGTTAATTTTATTTTAGGAGTTTATCAAAAAGCATTGAATTATTTCGTCGATGCAAGTGAGGGTAGAATGAAACAGACGGTTTATTAGTCCCACGCTCGTAATAAAAGTTCGTTCATTCAAGATAGCGTAGGGTTGCCAACTTTCTAATCATATTATAAGCCTGACTATTTAATTTTTTGAAATATATATTTGCAGAAGATTTTTCCGTTAAATGTTTTTTAAATTAAGATTGGTCGAACTGATAGTGTATGTTATTAAATGTATACGAAACGATTTAGAGATATTTATGACAGACCGACAGATATTTAGACCTATGTTTGGTTTAGATACTTTGTCACAGTACGAAGGACAGCAGCGGGTTACGTCTAAAGTGATTTGTGTCTAGCGTCCCAGCACCATAATACGCCGTTATGAACTGTACCTAATAGGAAGTAGCCCATATTGTCTATGGTTTACAGAAGATCATAACAAAACTTTTGCAATGTATATAAGCGAATTTAATACATTATTTATATTTGGATAAACGTCGAGTGGTTTTCAACAATCGTATTCAACGAGAGACTGCCACATTGAGTTAACAGATTGTATATTGAAATTTTAGCTGTATCAACGCCATCTATTGCCGCTTGCTTAAAGTTAGTGCTAAAAATATTCTACACTTTTATAAAAATTACTAAAACAAAAATTAACGGGATCCCGCTTCTTTCTTTGTTTTTAGTCGGAGAGTTTTATTTAAACAAGAACTCTCAATGACCGCGGTGCGAATCTAATTTGAGGTCTTGTTCATGAGCCAACCCTACTGCTTTAGGAATGGCTAAGCCGAATTAAAGCCGTATTTATAGCGGTCCACGCATCGATTCCCATGATGATAACATGTAATTCGATTGTTTTGGCCAATAGACGTAGTCTAGTGGTCGTAACAGTTAGCGCGATATATAGACTGCCCCGTCTTCCGTGATACCTTTTATTATTGTATTGTTAAAATTAATTAAATGAATGTATTGGGAAGGTGCCGTTTGTGGGTTGAAAGAGGCGGTCCTGGATCTATTATCCATATCCGGTAAATCAAAATCTTTGTTTCACAAGTCTGACTTGTGGGTTGTCCAACCGATGACACAGAAAGTAGACTTTTTTTAGTTTACAGATTTCAATAGACTGCGGCTCATAATTAATAAAGGGATATATTACATATGAATACAAATATACGTTAAATTTTAATATTCCAAAAAACTTTCTTTCTAATATGATATTACAATGATTTATTTTAATAATAATCTATGTGTAAATTATATGATTACTTAATCATTTGAGTTGAAGCTATTGTGAGGTCTACACTTAATTTCTTTAAATATTATTTAATCTACTATATGTGTATATGTAGTATATACTGTAATATGTATAGATAGAATATTAAGGATTTTAAATATGGAAACACCATTGTCTATTATTGATAAGAACTTCCGGGCTTAATTG
>CAJOBZ010000017.1:2135000-2237500 GCA_905332375.1 Pieris macdunnoughi | reverse complement strand
TGATGTATAATAAAAGCGTTTGCCCATAATGCTGTATATTTACGGGTTTTGGAGCGTGAAAATATCCAAAACATTGATTTATACCACTGGATTAATAAAATAAAAATAAACTTTATTTGAGTACTATAATAAAAGTGACATTAAGGTTATGTTATTATTAAATTTAATGCTAGTACGACCTCCAAGGTCCGAAGGCCTCCTCCAAATTTTCCCCGCTATCTCTTTTATTTCAGCTTCTCGGGTTTCTGGTTGGTGTCCTCTCCTTTTTCCGCCATTCCAAGTACAGATCTTAGACCCATCTGCCATCACTAACGCGGGCAGTATGACCAGCCCATTTCCACTTTATTTTATTCACATTGTCTTAAATTTTCTACTCAAGAAGTATTAGATTATCACACATAATATGTATTGTGACTCTATTGCGTAAATATCTAGATTTAATGGATCTTGTAAAACACTGGTTTCATTTCTAATATTGGTCATTTGTGTATCATAAAGTCGATTATAAATAAAAAAAAGGTGCGTGTACTTATGTACGCGCGTAAGAAGTTATACTTCTTTGGCTTTCTTTATTTTTTTTAAATATTAAATAATTAATAAATAATATTTAACGTTAATAATTTAATAATATTTTATATTTAGTATATTATTCAATTATTAATTAATATTAATAATAATAATAATTATTATTTATTATTTTATTATATTATTCATTCAATTTAATAACTACGTATGTTTCATAACCTTTTAACTAAGTAACAATAGGTCTTTGTGAAAAAGCATTGCTAAATTTCTTTGAAAAAATACTTAAAATTCCTTTATTTGTTTAAAAGGTAAATGTTGTTAGTTGGTGTTGTTCATTCAAAATTCTTGGCATAGCTGCTAACTTCACGCATATTCTATTTCTTTTTACTTGTAGATTGTCTTATTCCCATCTCGCTCGCGCACGCTATAATCACACTGACAACTTTGTGTCTCAGGTGCGCGCGCATCGTAAAATTTCACTCTCAACAATTTTTCATAACGCGCCTAAAGAAGTATAACTTCAAAAATATTATCTATCTGATTGCGCCGTAAACGGTGTAAACGGTGATTTAAATAAATTAAATCTAATGCCATTGAGTTATTTTATTTTCATATTAGCCTGTCTACCTTTAAGATAACCAACAATAATGTATTATAAATTTATCACAATTAACCATTAACTCAATGTTTTAAATAGTTGATATTTAATAACGTTGATTAGTATTTGCAGTAAATATTTGGTTACGTAAACTGAAATTAATGTGTTTTTTTGAACTTTGTAACGTGTTGCGCACGCGGCAAATACCATCCGAAATATTTTTTACATAGACAAACCCTTTTTTGAGTGGTTAAAAAATCTATACGGGGTTATCGGAAAGGATATGGGATACAAGTATCTTATTAGATTTTTACAAAGTTACTTACTTTAAATTAATCTAGATATATCTGGACAACGATGGAACTTACGAACCATGTATGTTAAAAAATGAATATTTAATTTCTTATTTCTTTAATAAATAATCTAGGAATTTAAATCATTGTAATCGAGTGTATTAAACGATGCAGCTTCCCAAGCGTTCGGAAGCCGCCCGAGAATGAAGAAATGAAAAATAAATGATTTTTCACAGCCAAAGATTTTAAATCAGTTTTTTTATCGTTAATAACTTAAGGGCTATTAAAATTGAATGACTTAGAGGTCGTCTCAAATTTGAAGTCAATTGTTTGGTCCCGAATTTTGGATGCTAAAAATCGCTCGTTCTCTCTACGTGCGCTCCTAACATTTTCCCGTACTAGAACTTGTCGTGGGAAAGCCACTTTAGATCCGAATATCAAAAACATGTGTAAGGCATAGAAGGCTTTACCTCACTTATTAAAGGAAGTCTAAATCAAAGTCATATATAATTATCAAAAACCCTGATGAGATCAAGTACTGATAGTAAAGGCAACGCACTCGTAAGCCCTCGGGCAATGTATCCATGAGCGACGGTATCACTTAACATAAGGGTGTGCCTCCCGCCCGTTTTCGCTTCGTCCTAAATGTATATTTTTTGGGTAGAAATATTTTTGAAGTGAAACTTCTTTAGGGGCATGAGGGTTTAATTTTTACGGAACGTTACGAAAATATGCAGCGTTTTTGTCGAAGACAGAGCGATTGAGACCGATTGAGAGAGAAGGGTGAATTACCTTATAGAAATTCTATTTTTAAAATTAAAATTTCGTTAAGAGAATTTATGAAATAATAGTATTTTATATTTTATGCAAAATAACTTATTGACATCTCAAATAAGGAATTGTAAATGCCACGCTTATTTATTATCCAATAAATATATATATTTTTATTTGTATTAATTTTTGACACTTTTAATATTTTAATGACAGTTAAATTCATTAAATTCTTAACATATCTTTCTTTTTCCCTCCCTCTAAGTCTCGGAAATTCTAGATTTGTTTAAATATGAACAAGACTTAAAAATTAGTTTGCCAAAGAAGTTTCACTTCTGACATGTGTACTTTGTACGCACACACATTTTATTTAATACGGTCTTTATATATGAGTCTACGTCGTTAATTTTGTATCCAATGTTTATGACACCATATCAAAACGTAAATTTTAGTTAACATTCGACGCTCATACAGAATAATTTTTATTACAAAGCAAAAATCGGACCTTACTTTTAGGACTAAACAATTTATCATCTGTGACATGTGATATACTTTGCTGTAAATTAAAATAATACCCAATTAGCATACATGTTTTTAAAATTAATTAAAGAAAACGCTCATCGTATATCTTTTTAAAAGAATTCTTCAATTAACTTTCATTTCTTAAAAAGCCGGCAACGCACTGGCGTTGAGAGTGTCCATGGGCCGGTATCACTTAACATCAGACGAGCCTCCTGCCCGTTTGTTTTATAAAAAAAGGGTGCGTGTACTTATGTACGCGCGTAAGAAGTTATACTTCTTTGCAATATTAAAAATAGTTTTTGATTGCATGCAAAGAATTAATTACAATTAAATAATCAAAGACTGGAAAAGGAGTCATTATAGTCAATAAAGTTTAGTTTACATTTGAAAAATCAAATAAATAAATATTTATTATTATTCTCTTACATTAAGTGTAACATAAATTCTATTATTATTCGAATGTTGTTTTTAAATTATGTCAAATGCCGTAGCATCTTCCGAGGGCAACTTCATTCTGTTAATTTTGTGTCACGGTGCGCGCACATCGTAAAATTTCACTCTCATACATTTTTCATAACGCGCCTAAAGAAGTATAACTTCAAAAAACCTATTATATATTTTTAACTTAACACTATGTTAATAGATACAATCATAGAATCTAGTTAAGTCTGTTAGGTAAATTAGACGGCATGAGGACACCTGACACTAAGTAATCTTGCCAAGTGACGCGGACATGAACGGGTTATGTAAATTGAGTATGAATTTATGATGTATTTGATGTATGTTGATGGGTAAAGGATTTTAATGCCAGTGATATACAAACATACATGTATGTTTGTACATACATGTATATTGTTTATTAAGAATTCAAAGCAAGTACAAATTTAAAGGTAAATGGAATTAAACGTATAAAACCGATTTCAAAATGCACCAAAAAGTGTAACATTATAATTAACTATTGGACCCGACAGACGTTGTCCTGCATGATATTTCAAGCGATTAGTATATTAAACAAAGTATGATAGTACCGACGGCAGCGCCATCTGCGGGACTGATTTGTGAATCTAAACCATCAAGGGCGTCACCCAAACGCATTCAAAACATTCATCCAGCCGTTTAAGAGGATTTCAGTGACATACACACGTTCAGCAGAAATATATATATATATATATATATATATATTATATATATATATATTATAATATATATATATATATACCTACATATTAGCTCATACAGTTTCTTCTTGTCTCCCTTTCTAAAAGTTTTTTGATGAAGTGTGCTGATCTAGTTATAAGTAGATATAGTCTATTACATATTTTACCTTTTTTACATAAATGTATTGATAATTATTTTATATACATTTTATCAATATAATAACTCCGATCGAAGCATTTGTTTTAAACGACATTATTTTTGTCTGACGATATTTGCAGCACGCATTCTGTCAATGTTATGTCAAACGCCATAAGGTGACATCAAAAAAGTTTGAATTGTATGGTGGTTAATTCTAATTTGCTGCGCAATTTTCTTCATTTTTTCTTTCATAAAAACTTTCAAAAAATCATTTTCTCCTGACAATAACAAACACAACAAAAAAAGAAGCCGTGACCAAGGGAAATAGGGATTCATTTTTATATATTGTATAGATTGTTCTTGTAATTAAATAAATTGTACATTAACTGTACAAATTATTGCTGGCCTAATAATTTATTTCTCAACCTTGGGATCGGGTGTTCGATCACCGACTCACCTTACATCATATTTGCTTGAAGATATTGCTCATACTAAAAAAGAGATTACGCAGTATTAACAATACTTTGTACAGATTCAGATCATTAAATCTGTAATTCGTTTACTGTCACAAAGTACAAATTCACTACTTACAATTTAACTACCCACGTGATCCCATAGCGCGGACAAATCAAAGTTATATAATTATCAAATGAAACAAAGATAAACTTAAAAGGCGTCTTTAAACTTGCGAAGTACTCAATAAAAAGTGTTTACTGTCTATATATTAAACAGGACTATTGGATTCACATGAGGTCTCTTAAAGTTTTACGACTAAAGATGGGGTTTTATTCGATTGTTATCAGTTCATTCGAGTTTTAGAGCTCGTACGGTTGTATTACGAGTAAGTATTTAGAGCATTATAAAGTAATTAAACAAAATGACATGTGTATAACTAAATCAGTGACGCTACAACTTTTTTTCGGTCTGGGCCTCAGATTTCTGTAACTGTTTCATGATCATTAGTCAATCTAATAGGCCACCTCTAATAACCACCTGCCGCCTGACACACGCCTTCAAAAACATATGAAGGACTTCATACATACGAGAGAGAGCCTTTGACTCTAGCCCTGTCGTAAATATGGAAAATCTTAACGGGAGTCTTCTAACAATTAACTACTACGATGCGAATTATCTTCGTACGTCAAGCGGTCTCAAAATTTCGAGATGAGTGATATTTATTTTCTTAATATAGATTATATTTGGCAATGATTATAACCAAAGCTTTACAAATGAAAATAAATTTCTCAGTAATTAAATTTAACAATAATTTGCGACCCGACTTTATGATCAATGAGTCATCAGTGATAAGCAAAATATGGCTACTAATTGCGGCTTACCAAAATCCTCAATTATCGACTGTAATCCTTTGATAGTGATCCAATTTATCTACCATATTGTATTCCAATACATCAGATACGCTATAGTGAGAGAAGGTACTATACAATTAACTAACATAGTGTATTCGCAGATGTATATAGCAATTAATCTAAACACTTTCGTATGTCAATACACTTTTGCTGAGCTCTGAGCCTATTATTTATTTATTATTATTAACACTTGTACGTTGTAGCTAAACGTTATAATAATAATTTATTTATAAAAGCAGACAATCATATTAGTTATTATTGAGTCACATACAATATGTTCCCAAATATTATATAAGTAGCTTTTAAAGTATATCTATACATAAAATTAAAAAGGGCATATGTAAGGGCAAGCCAGCCTTCCCGCTGGTACCGGCGCTTGCGCATCGTAGCGTTAAAAGAGTCCACACCTGCACAACTAAACATTGTAGGCGCACTGCAATAGCGAGGGAGCCCCATCAACATCCTTAACTAAACACGACGTATGATTTTTATGCATAACAAGACCTTCAGGCTTCAGGCATAAAAAGATGTACAATATACTCTTAAAAGAGTTAAAATATATGAAGTAAGTCGTCCGTCAATTATTAGTCTTAAGTCCGTAATTTAATCTAAAATATTGCAAGTTGTAACTAAAAACAATACATTTTTTCTCTTCTCACAGTGGTTGCCTGGAAGAGATCGCTCAAAAGCGATAAGGCCGCCAGTTGCCTTTCGTTTACATGTAATTATGTTAAATTTTTATATTATAATGCAACAAAGTGTAAATAAATAACTATACTTTGGGAAACGATTAAAAATATATTTCTATATAGTCGATATTTTTAAAGATCAGTAATATTGAGTAATAGTGGGGGAAAAGTATTATGTATTTGCATTGATTAGTAGATATAGATATTTTTCCTTATTTGTTAAAACTTACAAACATACCTTTAGAATCCGAATAGAGAAACAACTTTCATTTATAATGAATTTCCATTATAAGTATAAGCTACATATTAATGTACAATATATAAAAAAACGTTTTACAATTCTTCATAACAAATATATACAAATGTAATGAATAAAAAAAAATAGGCATTTTTACACAATATTTACAAATTACATTAATAACATCGTGAATATCCTCCAATTGATCATGAACTCTTAATTTCTTACAATGTTAAGACATAAGCCTACTCGTAACTGGGCTAAGAATAAGAACGCTTGGATTTAGAACCTTAGCAAAAAGCTCGATGAATAACGAAAAGTTTATCACAAGTACTCATGATAAGTGCTACACAGCGGAAATTAAGGGTCGTCAATTTTTGAAGTCGATTCTTACTCAGCAAATGAAGTAATGACATCAACTCGACAGCGCTACGCAATTTCCTTTAGACCATCTATAAAAATTCCTTTTCTGAGTTCATTTAGAGTTCAATGATTTTCGAGGTCAGACATAAAGGTAAAAATCTACCCGGATTATACCGAATCAGTAAATGTTTTCTGGAAATTGTAAAGTATGGAGTTTATTATAATCACGGAGAATATCGTGAGAATCGGCGTAGGTAGATGCGTTTAAACAATGTGGAAAACAAAGTATCCCAACCCCGAAAATCTTATTTGAGAATTCAGTCCAAGGCCCCATGATCTGAAATCAAACGTACAAAGCACTAGAGGAAAAAGGTTAAATATTATGGAATAATTTAATCACATTTATGAAGCAAATAAAAAATCACAATATAGAGCAGTGTTGGCCTAGTGGCTCCAGCGTACGAGTCTCATACCTGAGGTCGTAGGTTCGATCCCCGGCTGAACACCAATGGACTTTCTTTCTATGTGCGCATTTAACATTAGCTCGAACGGTGAAGGAAAACATCGTGAGGATAGCGACATGTCTTAGACCCAAAAAGTCGACGGCGTGTGTTAGGCACTGGAGGCTGATCACCTACCTTGCTTATTAGATTTAAAAATGATCATGAAACAGATTCAGATATCTGAGGCCAAGACCTAAAGAGGTTGTAGCGCCACTGATTTTTTTGATTAGCAAACGATGGATCGATATAGGAATTCAATTGTGAAATACAAACAAATGTCATCTTGTGACATTGTGGCATTAATGTCAATTGTCAAGAGCGTAATGCGAAAGACAAATTCAGTCTTATTACAGCTGCTATACGTATTCTGCAATGCTTGTAATTAAGCCACCTAAATTACGGAGTCCACAAATGATATCGGAGAGGAATTCCACAATGATGCGATTCGAACAATGGGTATTCGAAATTGGGACGTATTGCTAGGGTGAATAGATTTTAAACGCCAGGCTGTTAATTTAAAAATCAGTATCGCATTTGAGCTTAATATTGTATCGTAATTAGAGAATTAATGACGGATTAAGAAATTGAAAAAAAAACTAATTAAGTCAAAATACTGGTCCACACCTTCACAATGACAGCTTCACAGACGAGTTAACAATGGTGTCATCATACACGAGATTATTTTAAAAGCGTGAAGCTAAACACATTCAATATTTACGTACAGTACTTTATTAGGCTCGAAATAATAATTATAATTTCATTAAAAAAAAAAACTAAATATTCGTTTGGGAAGGTTAGTCGATTTAAACCCATTATCATCAAGTATCGTTAGATAATAAGGGTACAGAAATAAAATCTCCAAGATGTTGTAATTTAATGTTGTAAGTATCCCAGCATATTAGAACACTGATGATAAAAAAAGTTCAGTAGCCTCTGTATTTAGCTATTTAGACGCCAAGAATCAATTTTCCTTATTTGCGAAGACTAAGCGGTAAGTGCAATCATATTGAGCCCCATTCACTTGTTAGTTTGCCCTACTTTGATACGAGCAAGAAGGGTGTGTCCTTTTTCAAGAGGTTGTTATTAGATTATATTTTTAAATTAAATAGTTCGAGAGTGTGTCTTGAATAGTATATAGATAATAATTTTATCTAGATTGAAATTTTGATTTTATGTATTTATTACACAAAAATCTTCATACTTTATTCATATAGTACAATTATTAACAAAAATATTGTGGGTTTTAATAATGTACGTAAATATATATACATATATTTACGTACTATAATCTACAATACCGATCACTACGTTTTTGTGTACACTTTCGATACAGTCCTCTTAATATCTATAGTGATGTCATAGCCGTAATCGTGTGGTATCTTAGTGTAAAGTTAGATAATACATTAACGTCACTGGTCTCAATGATGAACTTCCGGTGTCTAATAGTTCAAGCTTACCTTTAATATATTCAATAGTAGGTAGTACCACAATGGAGAGTATTCAGTGGAGTTGTTCGAATTACGAAACCGGCAGCGTTTTTAAAGGAAGCATTTTCCACCACTATGTGAAACCAGCTACCCATTGAAGTATTTCGGACCTTCAAGAAAAGAGCGTACCAATTCCTAAAAGGCCGGCAACGCACTCGCGAGCCCTCTGGCATTGAGTGTCCTTGGGCCGCGGTTTCACTTTACATCAGATGAGCCTCCTGCCCCCTGGTCTATAAAAAAAACCACTCGCCCTTGAAATATAAAACACATTTAAAACTATCACTTTCCTATGCCACCACCCAGCAATTGATGTCCTTCAGCGGTACCTAGGCTGACCCACTGGTCTCCGACCAAGGCCGGCTCAAGTAAGCTGCGCTGGAAGTTTCTCACCTCGGAGGCCAAGACACTTTATGGGTCGCAGAGCTACCGGAATAAGTGTGGGTATTTTACGCCATACTCATTCGAATAAAAAATTTCCTTCTTCTTATTTTAAAATCGGTTGCAAACATAAATTTATAGCTACTCTCTAACGAGTACCTGTTGCACTATTGTAATTTCACTGTAGATGCGCCATTAAAGTGCACCAGTCTAGACGTCAGGGTAACTTCAGACCACCACAAAACGTGTCTAAAGTTCTATCTTCATTATACTAAAGGGAAAATTGTATTGTAAATATTTATATTTTAAAAGTTATTGCGAGTATAATTAACAGTTCTGTAAGGCAAATACAGTAAACTTATCCTGTTGAATTTACTTTAATAATAAAGATAATATTGTTTTATTTTGGTGTAACGAATAAATGCAAAAAAAATTTGAAACCAGTTCAAAAATTATTTCACTATTAGAATGCTACTACAATTTTTTCCGAAATATAAAAAAATATAATGATGTCCGAAACGACGCCAGCCGATACTAAGCAATCAAAAGGGTTTGTGTTATTTGACTTAATTTCCTATAACCCTTAGATGGGGCAAAGGGCGTTCACAGTGAGTCTACATCGCATTGTCTTGAGCCTCGTATTTCACCTGGCTCCAAATCTTTTCGGCTCTCGTTGCCTCATCAGCAACTGTACGGCGTCAGGTTTGCCTGGGACGGCCACACTTACACTTTCGTTGCGGGTTCCAATAAAGCGTTTGCTTGAGAATATGATTGGAATCCCTTCGTAGTGTATTATCCTTTTCTATTTGCGTCCCTTGATATGCGGGCGACTTGCATAAGACTTGAATAAGAGGGCTTTAAGTTTTTTTAATCAAAGGCTTACTGTGCGTAACTGGTAATAGAACTATTCATTGTTACACCACGAATCAACTTAAATGATCACCTTTGGGTGCGTTCTTTAAATTATCGCTAAGCCATACTATCGAGGCCTAACAACATTTATACATACATGAACTACACTGTTAGTTAAAGTGATATTACACCATAATAAAAACCAAGAGACAATTCGGTTTGAGCGCAAATTATGTAAAAGTGAGATAAATTGTTTTTTGTCTGTAGCTTTTGTTCCATTGGTACATGGATTTGGTAATTAACTCGTTGGAAACCACGCACCATTCTCTATACAAAGCGATCGCGCCTGAATTATGAATTAGGTTGTTAGGCAATTAATTAGCCTGTTTACGCACATAACTTACAATCATCGCTTTGATACAGCTAGACTTGTTTATTTTAGTTACTTTCATAGCTTAATGACTTATGGCTTATTATTATGGGGTCATGCTGCTGATGTCGAAACTATTTTCATCCTGCAGAAGAGGGCTATTCGTGCAATCTATAATTTAAAATGTAGGGAATCTCTTAGAGATAAATTCAAGGAAATTAATATACTTACCTTTCCCTCGCAATATATTTATGAAAATATTATGTATGTATACAAAAATAGTGATAAGTTTACTAGAATAGAACATACGCACAATGTTAATACACGGAACAAACGCAGGCTGCAATTTCCCCGTACTAGACTATCTAAAGTTAGTAATTCTTTTTTGGGGAAAGGGATACTCTTCTTTAATAAAATCCCAGAGGCTCTTTTATCACTGCCTTTTAATAAATTTAAGAAATGTATTAAAGAAAAGCTGTGTAAAAAAGGCTTACTATAAAGTCAACGATTATCTAGTTGATAAAAGGGCCTGGGACTAGTGCTAGACAGGCTACTTCTAATCAATTTGCGATATTTGTTTTAAATAAGTGTTGTTTGATGATTTGCTGTTTTAAAAGAGTACCGAGAGTTTTTTACGCCGGCTTTTTCTCTCGGCCTACACCCTCTGTCTTCTTTGCCGATGAGTAGGGATGCCTTCAAATTTAATGACGTGGAATAAGTGATACATGTATCTTATGTTCCATAATAAACATATTTTATTTTATTTTATTTATTTTAAGTATTCGATAGTTATTATGCCATTTCATTCTCCAAATTAACTATTGTTCGGTGTAAAGCGATTATTGATAGACATTAATGAATCATTTATTATTATTTATTATTATTAACACATATTTTACTCGTTTGGGTTGCTCTCATCTCAATAGAGCCTTGAAAATAACAAACGAAACTGCTCTTTTGCCAGCCTGGTTTTTTGATATTCCTTCATAATTTTGTTCACATACACGCGGTTTATTTTATATATACAGTTTTTCTCGCGATGTTATCCTTCAGTCCCGCTCTTAATTTGTGAAGGTGGTGTTAGTGACGCTACGCAATTTTTTCTACTTCCCCTTGTCTTAGCGGCTGGATGGTAAGACCTGTAAGAGTCTTTGCTTGATCGGTCCAGCGACTAGGGACGTGGACTTTAGACTTTTCTACACCTCCACGGTGTTACATGACCTAAAATTTATGGATCCGTTGGCAACAAAGTGTCGAAAGACCTTTCCAAAAAAAGGAAAAGAGTTTTTCCTTCCAAAGCATCTCTTTTCCTCCTTATTTGTGTTTTATGTTAACCATACAGATATAAAAATCGCACATAGATACTTTCGATTGGACAAAGCCTAGGGATCGAACGCAAGGTATTCAGAGTTTAATGATTCACTATGTTCAAATTACTTAAGTCTACTAGGAAATGTACATATGTCATATCTATGCTTTTTTATGCAAGTATTATAAATTTAAGGATTTTTCTGCCAAATTTAATACAATTATAATTTTTGCAGGGAGTCTTAAATTTAATACAATAAAGTCACTATTTATATATATTAAATATTTGTGTTAGGATATTTGGAGTTTACAAATAAAATAAAAACAAAAATCATTACGTGCCAAAGGGGAATGGAGCGCAGCATGCTGAACATAAGCAAAATACAAAAAATTTGACACGCTGACATAAGATCCAAAACAAAAACAATAGATGCATTAAACCACGCACTAAAACTAAAATGGGAGTGGGCTGGGCGTGGCGCGAGGCTCAAAGACGACAGATGGACACAAAAAATTACGACCTGGAAAGGACCTAAAGGAAAACGCTGCAGAGACCTTTCGCACGCTGGGAAGAAGATATTAAAAAAATTGCTGGCCCCAAATGGCAGCACATAGCGCAAAATAGAGAAAACTGGCAAAAGCTGGAAGAGGCCTTCATCTGAAGAGGGGTTCCCATACAATAATTAGAATATCAAAAACTGTAAATAATAATACTTAGCATGATAGAAATATAGTCATAATATTTAGAAGGTTTAGGTTTAGAAAACCACATAAAGAAATGTACCTTATTAATTGGGAAATAAAAGGCTTTTTATTTTTATTTTATTTTATTTTATTTATTTATTTGGAGTTGAATTAGTCGGAAACATCGAGAAGGTAGAGATAGAGAGATCAGGACACAATACATATACTTTTACCAGTTTAGACACTAGCCTTCCTACCATAATTCGTACGTGTTTGCTATAGGAGACTATTGTTATTTAAAATAATAAAAAACCGCAATTAAGTCAATTTCAAACAGTAGTAAACCCGTAATATGTATACAATGTTTGTTAAACAATGAAGTGTTCCCTCATAAGAGATGACACTGTAAGTTTTTTTTTTTTTAAATTTTACGTTTTATTTTTACGTGCTTCTCACTGCTTCTGCTGGTGAAACTAAATAGCATATATTAAATTGTAAAATTATGATAGAATATTCAAAACTGATACCAAACATTGTTATTAATCTCAGTCAATGCAGTCATTTCTATAATTGATTCTAAACAGTTAGTGATTTGAACGATGAAATAATATCCGATGTCATTGTGGTATAAACGTAATAATTTATTTTGAAATTAAAATATATATATACCTATATCTTAATATATATAAATTACGTATCACGTTGTTTGTCCGCTATGGACTCCTAAACTACCGAACCGATATCAATCAAATTTGCACACCGTGTGTAGTTTGATCCAACTTAAAAGATAGGATAGCTTACATCTTAATTTATACGCGCAATATTATTTTATTGCAAAATATTTAGTAATTATTTGATAGTCACAATTCTAACAGATGGCTCTGTGTTGAAAGTACCAACGTTTCACATAAGCTACAATTTAATGACATAACCACCAAAAAAGCATGGTGGTCCCCATGACTGGTGTTCTCCTACCGTTTCCCTTGAATAGTTTACTACTATGTAATATAACAAAAACCTTAGCCACAGCAACACTTGGCCGGTCTGCTAGTATATATATATATATATATGTTTTAAGAATAATAAATATAATATAAAATAGTTCTGAATTATTTGTTAATATTAATAAAATACGAAATTAAATTTTTAATCGCACACAATGGAATACTAAAATATAAAAAAAGCATTTATACTTCCACTTAAAGTTAACAATTATACTTTCATCAGATTAAAATGCGTTTAATTATAATTTATTGGTTTAAACAAATTTATTTATTTATTTATAGCCTTATATCAGAAATACAAAAAAAAATATTAATATACATTAATTTAACTATTGTTTTTCTTAATCTACGATAACCGATTCGGCAAAGGACTCCCCCATTGTCCTCCATTTTTCCTTATTATATACCAATCTCGTCCAGGTCTTAGTATTTCCAGCCATTTCCATGATTTCATCGGCCCATCTTTTAGATTGCCTGCCTCTGTTTCTTTTATGGTTTTCTGTTTTAAAAGAGGTTTAAACAAAAAATACGTGTGGCACTCGGGGACTGCCGTGGTAAAGCTATTGCATAGCATTCTTTATAAACTTATGCAACATAATTATTTGATTTTCTTTGCAGTATTTTTTTTTCTTTGATATTAATTCAAGTTTTTCCTTTGATATTAACTCAATCTACCACTCTACCAGACTCAGACTAACACGCCTATCCGATCACGCTAAACCTATGAGAGGCGCAATATGCGTTCGGTCCCGCTCTAACGCGTATTGGCCGCACCTATATTACGTCATCGTGTGTTAGGTTTATTTCGTTACGGAAATTCTTGATTCGGTCGCCGCGCTCAAAGCCCGCGATAATATCTATGCAATAGCTTAATAAACAAAAGTAATTCTAGAGTGAGAGACTACAAAGACAACTAATGTTTATATGAAGAAATAAATAAAAAAGTAGACTAAATCTAAGAACTATTTACATTGGCACTGCACACCTGTTTAAATTCTTAGACATACTGAGTATTGGCCGTTCTGCAAACATTGCCCTCCTGGACCCGAGCAGTTTCAGGTTAGTCTAAGATAGAAGCTTAAGTATATTTCGTTTAAATATAATTTTTGAATTGAATAAGAAAAGCTTCGTATATTTTATGTTAATCAAAATTGTTAGTCAAGTTGTTTATAGGAGTTTTATGCTGGCCGAACTCTCTCCATCCCTATCCTGCAAACTAATAATTTCAGGTTGAAACATAGTAATTATGTTTTTTCATATACCAATAATAATTATTATCAACATATACGGCACGCTATACATTCACGATAAATACGGCATTGACTTAGTTTGATTGCTGACCACCTCCTGTTGTTCGGTGTCACGATGGCAAATCTTGTGAAGATCCTGGTTTTGATTCTTTGTAAATCATTAATTGCTAAATTTCTTACTTAAGTTAGTTATGTGACTATAGACAGGTTTTTAAATACTAAATAGTAATCAACTCGAAGTCGCAGTCTCTCATTGAACACCACTGCTGTAAAAATGATTTTATTTTATTTATACAGATTTCCAGAAGAATAAAATAAATTAAATTACATTAAAGTAATGGAATTTTGTGTGTAAGGTGTTTTTTTTATGTATATAATTTTAATAGTATTTGTGTTCATATGTGAAAACAATAGTGGTTGTAAATAACTCAAATCGTTGAGTATTAAAGGGTTTTATTGAAGATGATAATACATTAAAAATCGATACCTTTCGCCTATGATTTAAATCTTAAGACACAGTAGTTTAAGGTAAAGTTGTTGCGAGTCAGCGATGTTGGTCGCTATGTAAACACAAACTCAGCCGCTTCTATAAAACTTAGACTGTTCGGCGACTTTGTTTGCGGCAACCTCTGCATTGATAAATAAAGATTTTACCACATTCCTTACTTTTATTTGAAAGTATATGCAGGTAGGCGAAGATACATAAGAAGTTTGTTGCAACAAGGGGAAATAAGTCAAGTCTATAATAGGGATATTTTCTTTCAAAAGCAATTTCTAAAGTTCAACAAAATTATTATTAACATCGCAAAACAGGTATAAAAAAAGCTAATAAAAGCAATTTCTTCCAGATTACTTTAAGAAAGTGATAAAATCGAGTGTATTTTTTTGTTTATTGCATTATTTACAGTTCTTTGCACAAAAGTAACACAATAAACATAAAACTCGTTAATAAATATAAATAATGAGTGGTGCCTTATTGCATATAGTGATCCTCTTTGAGGAAAACTGTAAAAGAGAGATAAAAGCAACACAAACACAAAGAAACAATATACAAAAATAAGTAGTCCTAGTAATCCCAAACAAAAATATTAGAAACTTAATTATATTCCGTCTTATCCAGACGGTAATGAATATGCTCCGTATTCAATACGATAACACGTTCAGGTTGGGTTCTGCAGTGCGTCAGGTATGTTTGATAGACGTGAACTGATGATTTTATTACCATCATTCGGAAAAGGGTGACGCTAGGCTTGGGCCTAATTAAAATCTGACGACTCATTGGTCTAGTGGTTACCGCCGGGGGTGGTCCGGCTGAGTCGAACCGAGGTTTGTCGCTTATTGGTGTCCATAACAAGAGGCTTAGCACGGGACTAGGCATTGGTGTGAATTGTCTTTAAAAAAAAAAAAAAAAAAATTGCATCCCGAATGTGTTATCCAAAACGCTTACATATCTTAAGGCGTTGGTATGCTGCCCATGCCTGACCGTTGGCACTTTTGTTTTGTTTACTTAACAATAATAACTAAATTATCTAATATATAAAATTCTCGTGTCACAATGTTCGTTACCATACTCCTCCGAAACGGCTCGACCGATTCTTATTAATTTTTTTATGCATATTCAGTAAGTCTGAGAATCGGCTACTATCTATCTTTCAAATCCCTAAACGTCAAGGGTGGTCCAACCCTAAATTTTTATTTTTTAAATAAGATTTTTGTTTTTATTTTTTTTATACCCCACTACGATCAACCCCTATTTTTTATGATTGTAGATTAACTGTCTAGAATCATAAAAAATAGGGTTTTTATTGAACTAAAAAAATGTTTCCTAGAAATAATATACTAGGAAAACAAACGTTTGCCGGATCAGCTAGTAATAATTATAAATTCGTTGACTATACAATCACAGTAGAAAGAAGGTGCTTTGTTAAGACATATTTGGATTTTTTATAGAACAGGAGGCACACGGGCAGGAGACTCACCTGATGTTCCCATGGACACTTACACTGCCAGAAGGCTCGCAAGTTCATTTCCGGCCTTGTAAAAATCAGTACGCTCTTTTCTTTAAGGACCCTAAGATGAATTTGTTTGGAAATACTTTACTGGGTTATATTAAGATTAAAGTTGTAATTAATAATCAATACGCTCAATTTATTTACATTGATTAATACGATTCGACAGCGCAAAGGTGAAAGGAACAATTAATAATAGTTAAATGTATTAAGTTGGAACAATCAATTCTAGTTTGGTTTAATTATCCAGTGTACATTGAAATTAGTCGCTAACGCGATTTAAATTGAACTATGACAAATTATTAATAAAAACACTTGCCTAATTCAAGACATTTCTAGTATCTGTAAATACTCCTTACAAGCTTACAAGGTAAATGTACTTATTAAATATGATTTGCCTTTCGATAATAATAATAAATCGTTTATTTGCAGATAAAGTGGTATATTCAGACTGATTAATTATAAAAAATCGCACAATCAGCATATGAAACAGACATGCAAATATCATATTTTATCATGATGTCGTAAAAGTAGGAACAGTTAAGTTATAATTATTGCTGTCTAACCTTATGGTCTTCCCCTTGAAAGCATTACACGGCAGTGATCTATTACTTTTAGGAAGATGATTGAATAGTTTGATAGCCATGGCATAACAATTTTTTTAGTACATCGTGGTGCAACATGCAGGCACCCACAGCCGTGTTGGATCCTCCAGTAGATGTATTTTTTTTTGTATGTTCAAGCATATCCGTCCACGCCAACCGATGTGGATGATCGAAATGTCAAATGAATGAATGAACGCAGCAAATTAGTGCATTTTGGAATCGGTTATATTTTTAGATGAATTTATAATAGTAATAAAATTATGTGTACACTTTTTGCCGTATCGGACAATCGTAATAAACCAAACATTTTTTTATCACTTTGATCGACATTTAAACCAAGTTCGAATCGTTAATATTTTTTTGCGAATAAACGAAAAAATTAAGTCTCATTATTTTAATTAGTTAAAAACAATTTTCTAGCTAAAGTAAAATACGACATATTTTTTGTATGAGAAATCTTAGTTTTGCGCTTAGCCGTTGGAGGCGCTGATCTAAACAAATAATTAACGCAAACTTTAGCAAAACAACCAACAACTCTTAAGCAAATCTTTATAATGTACTAGCTGTACCCTGCCACATTTCGCTGTAGCACTTTGTGATTGAATGGTTGAGAAATGAGAAACAAAACAATGAAAATATTTCATATACGTTTAATTTTGCAATACTTGTGGAAAAAAATAAAAAAACAAAAAAAAATAGATAAAAACAATCCTTTATGCGGATTATATCTCATATATAAAATTCTCGTATCACAGTTTTCGTTGCCATACTCCTCCGAAACGGCTCGACCGATTCTCATGAAATTTTGTGTGCATATTGGGTATGTCTGAGAATCGGACAACATCTATTTTTCATCCCCCTAAATGTTAAGGGTAGTCCACCCCTAAATATTTTTTTTTATTTTTAGATATTTTTTTCTGTTTTTATTTTTTTATGATACAGCTTTAAAAAATACATACAAACCCCTAACTTTCACCCCTCTACGATCAACCCCTATTTTTTTTTTATAAATGATATATATGGCAAAACGACGTTTGCCCGGTCAGCTAGTATTATTATAAAATTTCAGTTGACAGTTATACGAAACAACTGTTGTCAGTACAACACAGCTTCTGTCTATAATTTTGAATAATTTTACTTCTACTGACCCATATTATTTTTACACAATACACCAACCAAATTTTACTATTTTTATTGCCCGTAATTGTATTGTAGTACCTTTTGTTTTATATTACCTGTAAAAAATACTGTAAAGCAATGTAATTCATGACAAAGTTCAATGTTGCAAAAAGGAGATTGGATATAAAATTTAATATTCAGTAGTAAAGATTCGCAACTTATTAGATGGACACAGGTCGTAAAATCGCCAAAACATATTGGAAATCGTTGGAAACTTTATTGGTTGTGTCTGTCGTAAAAATATGACACACGTGCCGGACCAACAATATCAGCGGGGGTGATTTGATAATGTGTGCTTATAAATTTTAACCTTGTTTATTTTAAGCCTTGTAAAACTGATTCTAATAAATATTTACACATTTTATTTTGTGTGCGACGACTTTTTACAACTGACTTTAGCCTCAGTTTTGGCCAAGGCTTTCGAAGCAGAGATTTGCACAGACGACTTTTCTGTCTTAATACGCGGCCTTAGACCCATACATCAACGGCATGTATGACGCAAAAGCTTGCATGGTAAAGAAACTAACACGAAACTGTACAGAAATCGGATATCCCAAGATTTGTATGGCCACTGGTTTATTTTTGCTTTGACTAATCTTTGTTGTATGAGGATTGAATTTATTGTTCAAACGCTACTGACTATGCACCAATATTAAGATATTTCCTTTGTCATACGTTAAGTTCTTAAATGGATCT
Organism: Pieris macdunnoughi; assembly: GCA_905332375.1. Classification (NCBI taxonomy): domain Eukaryota; kingdom Metazoa; phylum Arthropoda; class Insecta; order Lepidoptera; family Pieridae; genus Pieris; species Pieris macdunnoughi. The sequence goes on along the minus strand of CAJOBZ010000017.1, from coordinate 2,218,513 downwards.
TACATATTTTCTGCCTATTGTGTAGAGATTTATTTATTTTCCTTATTTCCTATTTCACTATATTTGTTATTTTACAGTAACTTAATACTAATACAATAGAAATCTATACTAAAAACTTAGTATAAATATAACAAATAAAAACTTAAAACCTAAACCTTTTTGTAACTAATTACAAATAAGAAGATTCTTGTGAATTCAGCCAGTGTACAACTAAATATAATTATTAATATTATATTCAATATAATAAATTGAAGAACAAATCAATTAAAATTTGAAAATTATTGTTTAGAAAATGAGACATTCTAGTTAGAACTTATATATAGCTATATGTTGTGTAGGAAATGTTTGCGCGGTATGTCAACTCAGCTGAGTCAGGGATAGGAAGTATTTTGTGTAATGCGGCACGTTGTAGAGCTTAGTTCAAGGTCTACGGTAAACAAAGTTGGATTTTACACTATGCTCGTAATATTTTAGTTTCTGTTTTACACTTAATATGAAGTTATTGTTTCGTGTATGCCCACGATAATATATATTTTGCTTTATTAAACCCGAAGAATGGTTGGCTTCAGCGTGCGACATCCCTGAGGTCGTAGAGTCTACCCCGGCTGTGCACCAATGGACTTACTTTCTTTAACATTCGCTCCAACGGTGAAGGAAACAATCGTGAGGAAACCGGCTTGCCTTAGACCCAAAAAGTCGGCTGCGTGTTAGGCACAAGAGGCTAATCATCTACTTGCCTATTTGATTGACAAATTATCATGAAATAGAGACAGATATCTGAGACCCAGACCTAAATAAAAAGCATGTAGCCGAATACCCGAAGAAGGTGGTTTACAATTTACTGTGCATTTTTATGTTTTTTATCTATGATATAATAATAACAATAAACAATTAGAAAAACTAACTTCCAGATAACGTAGACGGAGATTTCAAAAACATTATTAATTTCTAATCAAATTTAATTTAACGCGGTTTAAAAAGACCAGGGTAGAACACTTTAAAAATAATAAAAAGTGACAAAAAATTGTAGTAGGATGAAACCCATTGGAAAAAGAGGAGAATATTATAAAAATGAAAGAAAACCGTTTTTTAACCTTGAAAACTCACCCCTTCCCTTTTCCGATAGCCCGTAAATTATTTTTCCTTTCATTTTTATAATATTCTCCTCCTTTTCCAATGGTTTTCATCCTACTATTATTTTTTTTGGTTTCTAAAATTATCGACCCTGGTCTATAAGGCGTGAAAGACATAGTTACTTTCGCTTTTCTAATATCAGCAGGGATATCTTCTCATAATAAATCTCATTTATCTTTATATGCATTGAAAGCTATGTTACAGATATAAATGTTTCACCCCAGCAATGCTACATCAAGTTGACAATGTTATGTTAATTAATAATTATATTACTCATCATCTTATTATATATCGGCTGTTACCACAAACTGCAACCATACATATCAAATAATCAATATATATGAAAAAATTCAATTTTTTATCAGTATTTAAACTCACCATTCTCCAAGGAACGTCCTGTTAAACATCCACTAAATATTTAAACGATTCCATTTACAATGTACACTGAAAGCCTTGCCCTATCAAATGGGATGGAATTTTGTAATTAGAAATGTTTTTCTCATCCGTTTCGTATACGCTATCGTTAATGAATTACCTGCGTTGCATTTTAGTTTCTTGTAGTTGTACAATGGTGTTGTTATTTATCTATAATGCACAATAACTATACATACAGAGATATGTTTAACACTTAAAGGTCGTTGAGTAATGTGACACAATTAAAATATCATTTATTCATATCGGTAACGCAATACAGTGTACATTGAAATTATGAACGTTTAAATCTAAAGTTATTGCCAGTTCTAAAATCAACAACGGATGAGATGAACTGGCAATAATCTCTCCGTCGCTCTTTTAAATTGTGTGGTTAGACAAAGCATAATTTTAGTACGATATTGGTCACAGTGCAGGTAACGGTTTTAAGGTTTCTTGAAGGATGGTTTAACTGAAACGAATACTTCTTACTTAAACATTATGAATTACATTTACGTCTTATACAGTCAAACTGCAATATCTCTATACATATAGAACCGTGTTACAATGTTCGTTCCCATACTCCTCTGAAACGGCCCGACCTATTCTTATGAAATGTTTTATGCATATTCAGTAAGTCTGAGAATCGGCTACTATCTCAAACCACTAAGTAATAAGGGTTTTTTTTTTTGTTTTTTTTTTAATGATATAACATACAAAAATACATACACCCTCTAATTTTCACCCCTCTACAATAAACCCCTTTTTTATTATTGTAGATAATTATTTTTATTGAACTAAAAAATGTTTCCTAGAAATGGCAAAACTAACGTTTGCCGGGTTAGTTAGTAACCATATAATATTTATCATAGACAATTCTTGTGTAACGCTCCACATTGTTCTGTTATTTTGCTCTGCCAATTAACTAAAAATAGGCGCAAAATATTTGTAGCAACAAAACATTTAATTATTCGAACATTCACTTCATATTACTCGTGCGATCGCACGCGACGCGATTGACGTGAATGCAAACTAATTCCGATACTTTAATTCGATTAAATTCCAGCAAAGTTTAACGTACAAATTAGTAATGTAGTAGAATTGATTCCAGCTCGCGGAATAATGATGGCGCAATAAATATCCATTAGCTAATGAGTGGGAATAAGCGGCAGGCAAGTTGAGGGCTATTTGTACATACATTTTGTGAGGGTTTTATTATTGTACTTAACACGTCGGTTCTTATTGGGAATGTTATGTCAGTTTGAACGACACGTAACGTGCAACTTGTTTTGAATAGATATTTATTTCATATAAATAGGTAGTTCGTTTAGCTTTACAATTTCGGAATACCACATATACGGTTCAAATAGATAAACTTTTAACAGATTAACGTAAAAATTAACCAAGTACGGTATTATTTAATCATATGGGTTAAGTAAGTGAAACGTTTAGCGATAAAAACTCATGGTTACTTCATGATATGTGTAATAAAGTGTTCATTTTTCACCGTTAAAGCCACTGAAGCATTATTGTTGACACGCCAGGCTGGCCCAGATTATGTATAGGCCAGAAGTAGATTATATAAGGGATTGAAAGCTACGCTTTCGTGGTTATTTTAAAAATAAAGCTCTGAATTGAATCAGTGTTAATAGATTCTACATAAACAATTTAACATAAAGTAATATTTTTAAAGCATTAACTAAGTTCTATTGACTATTGACGTAAGTCCATTACAAACGCGAGGCTTTAACGCACGTTCTCTGGATTTATAATCGCAATACCAATAGGCTACATGATACCTATTCCTATTCCAAAACATTCTTACAAAATAAAAATACGTGAACGCGAATATTCCAATCGCTTGTAAGCTCATTCCCACGCGAGTTTCACATTGCATACGTTGTTGATTTTTATTGAAAGACTACACCTTTACTGATACTGAATATGGGAAACCGAACTATTATAGAGAACACAAATAATATTGTATGGCCAGTGTAACGTAATTTTAGCGAATGGAAACTCGTTTAAAACTGAATTTATTTTTATTGAAGATGAACATTGTACAAACACTATACTTGCTTCAAGACATGGGTTTGCAAATAGGATTTACTTACTAGATAGATGAGGTGTAACCAGAAAAGGAACATGTTAAAATGTCTGACTCGAAAAAATAGCTGAAGCGCCGTAAAAAAAACGACGCCATTCTAAAAAATATTTTTCATCGGTCAAAAATTCTCAAGTATAATTATTGTTACTAGCTCCTATTAAACAGTTCTAAAGAATTTTGTGTTCGAATTAAATGTTTTCATTATTATTGACAATCGTCGGTTATAAAAACTTGTTAACATTACTGTCTCAGTTTCATAAATATTCAGCGTACAAGGTCTTTGACCTTTTACATTTATAATAAGAAAAAAATAATGATTTAGTTATTTAGCTATCAGAATCATTATTATAAGTAGACGCTTACATAAGAAAATTTATATCATAAATCTAAATAGCTAAAAAATAAAAGCATTATTTCGACTCGACCGCGTTTCACTTCGCGTAGTTCAAATATCACGTACCGCTACGTCTTAAAGTTGAATCAATAGAGTCCGGAGTTCGAGCCCTGTAGGCCTTATAATAACATATTTCCGTAGGGCTTATAGTGATTTATGCGAGGTGTCAATGCGATTAGCATCAAAGAGCCGGTGCGGGCCGTTTGGCGCATTTCAATTACTACGCCCGAGTGTTGCCCGTTGAATAATGCATAGAGGAACTTTGATTGAAACGTTTCGGACCCGTGTTGGTCTTAATTTCAGCTTGTTTGATTGCTTATGTAAGTTGGGTAATCGTTGTGATTATTAGCTGTTAAAATTTTAATTATTTTAGTCACTTAAGACGACGATTGGAGGTGTGATTCCCAATATTGACAAGATGTTATCCAAGCCGTCTTTGCGACTCTCTTTGGTAACAGTATTTGCGACTGTGATGACGAAGAATGTTGTTAGAATACTGACATATCTTAGTTTATCAGAAACGTTGGCTGATGACCTACTGATTAAAACGTATCTTTAAACTAAATGCTGGAATGTCTCTGTCCTATCGAGAGCTACAGGATTTAATACCACTATTAGTGTGAATCTTTAAAGCTACTATAGATGTCTATAATGTAAGTATTTTGTTTAGTAACGATTATATAAATGTGGAATTAAGAAAAATAACGTTCCAAAAAGCAATATAAGTCAAGATTTGAAGTTGAGAGGGGAACAGAAGTGGAAAGCTGTGCAGGAAGTGACACCGGAAGTAGCGAGACGGCGGCAAATACTCCATCCGGTTGCTGTTAACAAGTCCTCTTCTCAGTTCAAATTAACTCACTAGATTTCAGAGTACATGAGTAATGTATGCTTTTATGTAAATTACACGAAACGTTCTAATTATTTTTTTTTATACAAGCTTTAACAAATATTAATAGTGGTGGTGGAAGACTATTTATAATTAAACTTTGTTGTTTAAATGGATTACGTCAACAACTAAAACAAACCGAAGGTTCTTGGTTCGATTTCAAGTAAAACAATGGAGCTTGGATTTTGCAAAAATGTAAAAAAAAAACTAATTCATAAACGGATCACAGCATGAGGTGCTAAGAACGAAAACTTTCAACCTTTCTTATTTTTTTTAAAGTGGCATAAAAATTATACTTAATTATATTTCTCTCCATTCTCATTGCAAATACCTGCAGCATCCCTCAAGAGATATATATCGACCACGATTAATTAGTTCTCATGTGTTTAACGGATAAAAAGGTTTGTTCAAATGTGTCCATGCGCAAATTAAACACAATATTGACCTTCTGACCTGAATTCTTTTGTGTTTGCCGTAATTGCAAAAATATAATAACAATCATCTCTTACCTGATCTCGACGCGCTTGGAATTTCAATTTACCCTCATATTTGCATTAGCTCCTTGTGTTCGATGTGAAACAGCCAATTTAAATTAATTAGGAGTCTCCTTGTAAGATTAAATATCTACATAATAAGAGGTTTGAGTATACTAGGGTACATTATTTATTAAAACATGCCACCACATGCATGTTTTTCGCTCAGATTGATATTTAAAGAATGGGCGATGTACCAGGCGTCACGGCCGGGGCGTTTAACCCGGCGGTAGGTTAAATTCTTAATGAACTAATAATAATGGTTTCGAATTTCTAGGTATTAAAAGCTTATCCTATACCTACTTATTTATAAACAAAAGGGATTAGGACGAACCTGTGTTTATCATTCTCAAAGTTACGTAAGAATATTTATAACCAAATTCCTAATTATTTATTTTTACATCCAAAGTGTAATTGTCGTTTTAAATTTATAATCTTTCGTCTTTTTAAAGTAATATTTGCATAATTACTCCTCTCGTCTTACTTTTAGAGTAGTCACCGTTTTTTTTTTATTTTTATAGAAAATGGGGCATTTGGGCAGGAGGCTCACCTGATGCTGAGTGATACCGCCGCCAATGGACACTCTCAATGCCAGAGGGCTCGCGAGTACGTTGCCGGCCTTTTTGATAGATGCCAAGGGTCATATGACTTCGTTTCTAAAATCAAAACGGACAGTGATCATGAAGCTCGAACTCGTAAATATTAGATTTTAATTAATGAATATCAAAGTAGCGTTTATGTTTATATTTCTGTTTGAGATTTATTTCAAACCACATTCATGAAAATTAAACAGAAATTCGTTAATTATTTATTTTAATGATACGAATACATCGAAGTAATTATTTTCATAGTGAACCTGAACGTGTTATTAATTATTATTTCTTTTTTAACTTCACATGTTCCTTTGGTAAGTTAAATTTCAATTTTATTTTCTGAAATCTTTTTTCGTATATTTACAATATTACATTCATACGTTTGTATAAGTTTGTGATAGTCTGGTAGTAGGTATGTGCTTTGTTTTCCTTCTCTACTTTTATAGCAAGGAGGTGGCTGCGTCATACTTGTTGTAGGGCGTCATGCTATTTATTGGTTATTTATTTATTTATAAGTTCTTAAACAACGTGTATGCATAAAATTATAGAAGAAAGTATGATATCACACATTTTACACACACACACATAAATTATATTAGAACATAAGCAAGCAATAATAACTACAAATGTAATCATAACAAAAACTAAAAAATGAATAAATGATAACTTAAACTAAATAAACCTCATTAAGAGCAACATAAACAAGGTGACGGTCAGCTGGAAGATTGTTGTAAAACACATCAATAATTTCATCGATGTTAGTAATCAAGTTGTAAGAACGAGATAGTCTATTCACTGAACCATTAAAATAAGCAGATAAGCGAGCCGAAGGTACGTATTGAAGACTTTTAGTTCTAGCAACTCTAGTTGGTAAGTCCCACAAATGTGGACGAGAATCTGAGCCCTAGATATGCACAATTAGATTTTTTCATGTACACATGTTTGTTTTAGGCTCAAGTCTCATTTCTGTATTTGTGACTTTTACCATTTGTTTTTTTTATAAGGCAAAAAAAAATGGTGTCATGCATGTCTCATGGTGTTTTACTTCACTGTACGGCACGTCTTAGACGTTATGATCGACGATGTTTATCAGGCACACTCTTTGTACCTTATAACATGTATCACATACAAACAACTCATCGCTATTATTCTATAAGGAAAAGCATGCATAGATATATCCACTAAAAATACAGAATGCAGTGCCACTAGAAATATTATGATTGTCATATCTACACTTTGTAACCAGATCTCTACCTATTTGAAATTGCGTTCCATTATATGTTTCTACAGCAGCAGTATAATTAAAAATATATTTAACACAACCTGCCCCCGCGAATTTCGTTTCTCCTTAATGCCTAGCCTACCTTTTTAGGTATATAAACATGGAACATTTTGCTATGCTACCCCAGAGACTGTTCGGTTTTCCGGAATGGAAACTTTATAGGTTTTTCTGTCATCTTTTTACCTCAGAGTCCAAGTTATAAGTTCTTAACTAACAAATAAAAAAATGGGGTTGATTATAGAGGGTAGATGAAAATTAAGGGTTGTATATATTTTTGTATGCTGTATCATATAAAATAAAAACAAAAAATGTTGTCTAAATAATAAATAAAAAAATTGGGGTGGACACCCCTCTCACTTAGGGGTTTGATACCTAGTAGCCGATTCTCAGGCTTACTGAATATGCATAAAAAAATCATTTGAATCGGTCGAGCCGTTTCGGAGGAGTATGGGAACGAATATTGTGACACGATAGTTTTTATATATTAGATTACCGAGTAGTTTTCATATCAATTACACAGTTAATTCATCAAATTAAATTAAAACAACAACCTTTTATAATTGTGCCTCTTTCGTGATCACTTGTTTGTTAGATAAGTATCCCTTACTAACTTGGGTCTAAAGGTTTCCTCACGATGTTTTCCTCCTCGGTACGAGTGAGAATTTAATTTACCTCCAAAAAGTCCATTGGTGCCGACGAACCTACGACCTCAGGGATGAGATTCGCTAAAGCCTTTAGGCCTAAACTGTTATTACAACATATTAATATACATTAACCTAAATGCTATCTAATCATAGTTTACTACTTAAAGTTGATGTTTAACAACCACTATTTAGCATTCCTAATCCTTTCACAAATATGACACATGCTAGATCAGAGTTATGTTACGGACGGGACCTTGCTGACGTAGACTAGTTCGATATTGGACTTCGTCCAACTCGCCTTCTATCTTTTTTAGGTTACTTCTGTTTATATAATTATTCAGAATTAACCTGAAAATATTCCCAAAAAAACAAAGCTATTTAGTTTGCAGGATTCATAGGTCCACAGACTCCAGTTAGTTGTGCCATTAATTAAGACTAAAAACAGTTCACTGTCGTCTCGTAAATTCCACCCACCCACGGATACGGCTCATTACGCCTATCTAGCGTACTAATTTGGTACAGATTAGCGTTGCGGTACTCGCAGGTAATAAATATACTGGCGCGTGATTTATTTGTCATCCGGGCGTATTTCGCTACTGATATTATCTATTGGAATACAGTTAATCGAATACAAAATTGAGGACAGCTTAATTTCAGCGTGAACTGTGCGGCCATTTTCTGTTCTAATAATTAGTAATTTAAAACGTATTTTTTCACGCAATACGGACTAAAATCACTCGATGTAAACGTAAAACAAAAGACGAATGGGCGCTTAATTCTGATTGGTCAAGAGCATCTAGCTAGTGAAATACGCGTACACACGCGACATGTTACGTAAATGAGGACGTACGTCTTGCGTCTTTCATATTACATTCTCACCTTTGTCCTTTTAATGAAACGGGAATTAATTATTATATTATAGAAGCACAAATAATAGAATAATGTTAACAATTCGCGTTATTATTAACTATGTAGTAAACCAAAAAACTAAGTTATATATAGTACGGTTATAATTTAGTTTATTGATTCAGTTCACAATGTAAAATTAAATCTCCGAAATATCCATATTATCTCAGTGGTACCAGGAAATATGATTGTTCCAAACTTTGTGGTAAACATATGTTTTTAAATAAATCAATGAATATTACTTTGAAACGCCTGAACATATCTTAGATAAATTGTAGCCAATAATAACATTGATCATGTCAGCTTTGTAAAGAAGAAATTTAATCGTTCCATTTGTTTAGTTTGTGTGTCCAGCGCCACAGACCCAACACGTAAAACTTATAAAACTTCTTTCCTACGTTAGCGGATAAAAATATGCATAACGTACAATTATGAACGTCATTATAATATTAGTTTTTAATTTACTGCCAGTTCTCATACCAAGACTGTAAAGGAAACCATTCCTCACGCAAGAACATCTCCACCGCTCCAAGTTTGCAACCCCAAGTTTTTTATTTTGCAAGGTTTACTCTACTCTTGTATGGAGCTACAACCATACCGCGATGCATGATTGTGCATGTGAAATATAATTCAAAGTCCGATATAAAAAATATTGAAAAATATCAATTGCTTACAGCGCCATCTCTGCGATTTCACTGATACTACAAGGAGTATACTTTGTAAAGGCATAAGCTGGTTTATATTGATGTTCCAAGAGACATCAGTTACACATTAATACAGATAGATGTTAACACTTTCCTATATTATTCCTATCGTCATTAAGTTAAAGCATGTCTTAAAGTTTTCTCTTTGAATTGCACTGAACAACCCTAACAATTTTTTCAATTCGCAGGAGTTATGTAACCTAACGTTAGTTAAGACACGGAACTTAATTCAGGTCTAAAGTTTTATTTTTGTTCAAAGTATTTATGGTAATAATAATTATGTATTTGGTAATTCTATAATAGGTACCCGACCTTAGACGGGAGTCAGCGAAGGTGTGCCTAAAGATTAACTCTTCCAAGACTAAATCTATGACAAACATCGAAAAAACCAGACAACAACAACTACCAGTAGATATCTCATACCACTTTATCTATCTTGGGCACAAAATTTCACTGGGATGCGAAAGTCAATCTGAAGTCGACCGACGTATTTCGCAAGCATTGGAAGCTTTAGGACACTTCTCTCTAGCACTCAAAAGAAAGGTCTTCCATCAGTGTATCCCACCTGTCTTACTTATGGAGCCAAAACCGGAAGTCCGAGAGTGGCGCAGCGGGCGATGGAGCGTGATATGCTTGGTATCTCTCTTCGCGATCGCGGACAGAACGAGGCCAGTCGTGAAAAGACCACCGTAAGCGACGTAGCAAGGGCTGTTACTACATCTAAGTGGCGGTGGGCAGGGCACATAGCGCGGATGGATAAGAGCCAAATGACTCGCATGCTCCTTAACACTCATAACACTCATAACTCATAAATTCAGAGTCAGTAGTAGTACTTTTGATTGGACAATTCACACCAATTGACCTAGTCCCATGCTAAGCTGGTGAAGCTTGTGTTATGGGTACTAGGCAACGGATATACATTATACATACATATTATAGATAAATATACATATAAACACATATTTAAACACCCAAGACCTAAGCACAACATCAAATGCTCATCACATCGATGTTTGTCTCAGCCGGGGATCGAACCCGGACCCATGGATTCGCAGTCAGGGGTACTAACCACTAGACCAATGAGCCGTCAACGTCCTTGAATGACCCCGGTAAAACAAAAGAACGCGCGGCCACCCACCGACTAGGTTGTCTGACCACATCGTCAAGGAGGTTGGCTACTTGTAGTACAGAGATGCCAGTGCGCCCTGTACTTCAGGAAAATGGAGGAGTCCTACGTCTAGAAATGGACCAAATAAAGAGGCTGATGATGGTGATGATATTTGGGTAATTTTTTGATATTTTGTTGCAAAGAAGAGTAAATATTATTTTTGCACATACATACATTCCAGGATTCTAAAGCTTGCAAGCACTTCTAGCTCCTTGGCTTATACTGCTTCATAGATTAATATTATAAAATGCTGGAATCCTTTAAACATGTAGGGGTTTATGTATAGCGTGGCAACACTGTTTACTTTTTGACTTCATTCATTATTTATATGGGTCTGAGGACGCATCATTTGATTTCTGTTTGATGTCGCATAGGATCTGAAAGTATCGTATAAAATTCACGTATATTATGAGACCCTTATCAAGTTTAAAAAATGTCTTTCCTTTTAGTTCGTATTTTACTGCGACAGCTTCATTTTATGCTCTTTGAATTAGTAACAAAACATTGATCGAACATTTTACGACGAAAATTTTAGTGTTTCCAAGAAGGCTGAAAAGTTAATAATAAATTTTACCATTTTTATAAGGAATAGGAAGTTAAGTTTACTTACTTTAAAACTTACAATTAAAATGGAATTGAGGATAAATTTAAATAAGTCATTTTATACATATTATATTAAGTACATATTTATTTATTACAGAAACACATACATTATCCTTACAGTCTATGCCAATACGATAATATCAAGAAACATTAAATACATATAATATTAAACATAATATACACAATATCGCTACTGTGAATTCACTCTGCGAACATATAAATATGTCGATAGTGTTGGAAACAGAATTCAATAGGCGCAGCGTATTTGATAACAATGAACTGTGTAAGACTGGTTCTGGCCTTTGCTATCGCAAATAACCTGGGCTTTCCACGTCAGACATATCTCATATACAGGTACAAAGAAACTCAGTTCTTGGAGCAATCTTGGGTTGCACAGTACCCCTGCAAGACCCTCAGTACATAGTAGGCCAATTGTAAGTCTCAACTGTAAGTAATATGTTTTTATTTAAAACAAGCTGCTACATGAAATTAAGTCAACGTTATATATTCTATTTGATATGTTTTTATTGTAAATGAATGGAATAAATTTGGCCGAATTAAATATTCTGTAACAAAATTTTTATAAAAATCGGTTTTCACTTTAGATTTATACTTTAACTTTTTCAAATAAACTGAACATTTATCTCCTATTGCATCAGTATATTGGCACTTCGGGTAAAATAACTGAATTTTTTTTAGTACCACCCGCTGCCACATGTTTCTAGATAAATCTGTAGCCGTAGATTCGAACCCCGGCTGTGCACCAAGGAAACATGCTTAAAGTCAACCGCATGAGTCAGGCATAGAAGCTGATCACTTCGCAAAACATATAGGGAAATCTGACATAGGTGCTTGAAGCCACTGAATTTCCTTTCATGCCAATACAATAATGCGTGTAGGATGCTCTTGGAACTGCCTCGTTTCTGCAATGCTTCGGAGATGTTCGCCCAAGCCCGTACAAATGACTTCTGGGCTATTATTAGAATTAAAACAAGATCTCTGTTGAGCCGGGTACGAGGCTGTCGGAACAGCATCTTGAAGACTGTGACAGATAACCTGTCTTCGCCTATCATGAAGCATTTCGTGCGTACACTTGTCGGTTCAGATCGACAAGTGTTTTTATGTTTAGCTTTTTAATAATAATATATTAACACTAGTCCGTAAGTTTATACTAACATAATGATGCATTATTTTATCTGAACAAATAAATAAATAATAAATAATATTTTTTCTGATTATTGCAAAATCAGTACAAAGCGTATTTTAGGTATAGAATCCGGAAGTGTGTTAAATATAATAAGTAAGTTTCCTTATCCTCCGTTTAGTTGGAAATCGTACAATTCACATCGTATCGGAAGTGGATATATTTTCAAAGATAACTCATTAGGATTATCCTCAACTGACTAGAGAGCTCTTGATACAAGTGTGGGACTCATTTGCACTTTTGTTTAATAGAGTATTGACTATACAGAGGCTTTTGTGTGTAATGTGGTCGGGAGTTTAAGGAATATTTCCTCAACATCAGGTAATAACCTAACTTGCTCTATGAATGTAAGGGTCTTATTCTTTCGTTGCTTTATATAAGTACGTTTAAATTAAATTATTTAAATTCTGTAACTGTTCCGTAAATGATGCATTATCCTTCTTCAGTCGCATTCTTCATTTCTGAAGGTGGTGTTAGTGAAGACGCACAACTTCCTCCACTCTCCCCTGTCTTTGGCAAGCCTCTGGGTGATGGTTTTATCCTCGAGGGCCTTTACTTGATCGGTCCAACGAGTAGGAGATCGGCCTCGAGGTCTGGTGCCCTCCACTCTGCCAGTTACGATGTTTTTTTTCTAGACTTTCTGGATTTTTGCGTGTTATATTATTTATACAGCTTAAATTGTATACCACAACAGGCTTTACTTAACCGGAAACGAATATTGCTTCACCGGAAATCGAATCGAAGATATCTTTAATCGTCTTGTGTGTAGACTAAGAGAGATAAAGTTCTCAGTTCAACTTAAATGAAACTAAATGTACTGGCGATAGCACCCTAATTGGGTCTGGTCCATGATCATTTGTCAATGTAATAGGCAAGTAGGTGATAAGCCTCCTGTGCCTTACATATGCGGTCGACTTCTTAGGTCTAAGGCAAGGCGGTTTCCTCACGATGTTTTCCTTCACCGTTCGAGCGAATGTTAAATGCGCACATAGAAAGGAAGTCGGTGCACAGCCGGGGATCGAACCTATCACCTCAAGGATGAGAGTCGTACACTGAAGCCACTTGGCTAACGCTGCTGTAAGTTCAACTTAGAACCTTTTAACTTACGTGCTTCTTATTTACAAAGATACCTAAACCCTGAGACCCACGGTATGAAAATATCGTATGAAAGAAATTAGCACAGCCTCTAACATCAGAGAAAATTAATCTATTTTAATCTTTATATATATAATTCTTCTGTGAGTGTGTCACTGAACTTCTCTCAAACGACTGGACCGATTTTGATGAAATTTTCTGTGTGTGTTCAAGGGGATCTGGGAATGGTTTAGATTCACAAATCAGCCCGGCAGATGGCACTGCAGTCGGTACTTTCATACTTTGCTTAATATCCTAATCGCTTTAAATATCATGCAGGACAACGTCTGTGGGGTCCACTAGTTATATATAAAACAAATTAACAAACATAAATTGTCTACGAAATTTACATCATGTTAATGGAATCTACTGTATATTTGCGTGACAAATATTGTAAAAATACTATTATTTATTATATGAACTGCAAGCTAAAATAAGCTTTTTTTGAAGTAAGCAATAGCATTAGGCGCTTTGTTAAATTAAATTATTTCAAAACGTGTATTCATTTTGAGTTTAAAACTCTTCACATGTAAAAACTGTACAATAATAAGATAAGCACTGGACAGAAACCGGTGGAAACAGATAGTCCGCTCCAGATGTTTTCTTGCTCACTACGACGCTCAGACATTAGACAATAAACAAAGACCTGCATATTTGATCTAGTAAAGTAAGTAGTGGTAGATGTTCGGGTACCTGCTGCTGAGTTTCATCATCGGACGTCGAGACAGAATACGTTTCACCTTGATATCCGTCGTTGAACTATTAAGCGTTTTTTAGGCATATTTTGCCACGCAGCACCACTATTTGGAACCAGCTGCTCACTGAAGTATTTCCGAACCAATTCGACTTAGGTTCCTACAAGAAAAGAGCGTACAAATCTTAAAAGACCGGCAATACACTCGCGAGCCCTCTGGCATTGAGTGTCCATGGGCGGTGGTATCACTTAACATCAGGTGAGCCTCCTGCACGTTTGCCCCTGTTCTATAAAAAAAAGTAAATGTTTTTAATGATGATATTGATATATTATTTTATTTTTATCTTATTTATGCCGTGCAGCAAATCAACCTTCATGTAATTTATACAAAGCTTCTTAATCAAACGATATGACACCGGAACGTAAGTGGTGTAAAGTTATAAACTGTAAGATAACTAGGATAGGAACTCGGAGCCTCTACAAGAACTTTCTCTGTACTCCCATTATCTGCAGCTGTCTACCTATTAATTCCTTCGCTATCGGTTATTTAAACGGTCCATAATCAAATAGATAATTATTATGTATTGTATATGTTACTGTAAAAGCTCGAACTGCAGTAAATCCTAAGATATTCCAGTAAGACCTAAGATCTACCAATTCCTAATGGTAAATGTCCCAAAAGGTTTGCGAATCGAACTCTTACCACCATTCCGTTGGTAAATCTTAGGATTTACATTAACGGTAAATGTTGAAAAACAAAAAAATGCACCTGCAGATCATCAGGATTACTTTGTAATTCTAAATGCCACAATAGCAATCCGTGTTGTAATAAGTGAAATGTTTTTTTTAGGTACCTTATGTAGGTGAGATATTCAGAGATATACTTTATGTGTTTTTTTCAAAATAATTTAAGTAAGTTGGTATTAGTTAGTACTTATTACTATCATATGATACCTTTATAATACTATGTACCTGTTTTGTCTAATAGTTCACGAAAGTAAATAATTAAGAATTACTCATTCTTTTATTCCTAAAACCAACATCTACCAGCTGACAGTGGTAAAACCTAGCATATACTGAATTCGAATGGTCAATGCTCGAAAAAATCGTCGTATTTCCAGAAATACTTACATTACCAACTCATGTCGGTAAATCCTAAGACTTACACTTAAATCTTAAGACTAACCGTAGTTCGAGCTTTTACAAACTCAAACTCAAACTCAAACTCAAAATATCTTTATTCAAGTAGGTAACCAAGTACACTTTTGAATCGTCAAGTTAAATTAATCGTAAATTTACATTTACTACCAGTTCGCAAGTCAAGGGCGTAGAGCGGGTAAGAAGAACTGGCAAGAAACTTTCCGCCACTCTTTTTAATCGCCAAGTATTGTCATACAAATTGTTTGAACTGGAGCAATTCAATCCCAAGGATTAGGATCATATTTTAAGTAGTCCTCAAATTTATAAAAAGCTTTGTTGATTAATTTTCGTTTAACGAGGGCTTTGAATTTATTTAGTGATAATTCTCTAATTTCGCTTGGGAGCTTGTTGTAAAAACGAATTCAATTTCCATATAAGGAGTGGTTTATCTTTTGGAGCCTGGTTGGTCGTACACTCAAATTAGTTCTATTTCGCGTATTATACTGGTGAAAGTCACCATTTGTTTTAAAATCGTTTATATTTTTTTGGACATACAACAAGGCTTCAAGAATATATTGACCAGATAGTGTCATAATATTTAATTCCTTAAACTTATTCCGTACCGACTCCCTCGGAGAAACACAACAAATACCCCGAACAGCCCGCTTCTGCAGCACAAATATGGATTGAACCTCTGCAGCAGCACCCCACAGTAAAATGCCGTACGACATAACGCTATGAAAGTAGCTATGGTACACAATTTTAGCCGTGTCCTCATCAGTAAACTGTCGGATTTTCTTTACTGCATATGCTGCAGAGCTCAGCCTATTCGAAAGAGTCTCTATGTGTGGGCCCCATTGGAGTTTACTATCTATTGTTATGCCTAGAAAAACAGTTTTGTCAACAAAGTTTAGTTCACTGTCCTTAATTTTCAGGTTACCAATATCTCGCTTTACGCTAGTAGTTGTAAATCTAATACATTTTGTTTTATTCTCATTAAGCAATAAGTTATTTACATTAAACCAGTTAACTATACGAGAGATAGAATTGTTTACATCGTCCAATAATACGTTATTCCTATTCACTTTAAATAGAAGTGAAGTGTCATCAGCAAACAATACCATCTCATGAACTTCGTTGACAAAGAATGGGAGGTCATTTATGTAAATCAGAAATAAGAAAGGCCCGAGAATCGATCCTTGGGGGACGCCCATTGATACCTGCGAACCCGGAGAGGTGACTCCATTGACATGAACTCTTTGGATCCTTCCCTTTAAATATGAATTCATCAGGCTGGAAGCTTTGCCATCAACGCCATAGTGTTGAAGCTTTCCAACGAGTATATCAGGATGAACACAGTCAAAGGCCTTTGACAGGTCACAAAAGACGCCGACTCCATCATATGATTCTTCCCAGGCGTTAAATATGTCCGAAATCAACTTCACACCGGCATCGATTGTGGAGCGACCCTTAGTGAAACCATACTGTTTATTATGTAAGAGTTTATTTTTATTAAAATGTAAAGAAAGCTGGTCTAGCATTATCTTTTCAAAAACTTTGCTCAACGCAGGGAGCACGGAAACAGGTCTGAAGTTTGACGGATCAGACTCACTACCGGCCTTGAACAACGGTGTAATCTTACTTAATTTCATTTCGTCCGGAAAGACTCCACAATCGATACATCTGTTAAAAATTATAGACAATTCAGAGCTTATTACATTAATAACGGAATTTAAAATGACTGTTGACATACCCCATATATCTTTACTTTTTTTTAAATTAATAAGCTTAAAAGTTTTAACGATATCATTACAAGTTATATGTTTAAACTGAAATTTAATATTACATTCAGGTACACATTTTTCTAGCAATGAGATCGCAGCAGCAGGTGAAGAATCTAGGGACTTGGTCGTATTTAGTGGTACATTTGTAAAGAACTCTTCAAAAGAAGAAGCTACCTCTGGGTCAGATTTTATTAACTTCCCTTTAACTTTTAACATATAATCAGTTCGTTTGTCAGACGTTTTACCTGATTCTTCATTTATTATTTTCCAGGTAGCTTTTACTTTATCCATGCTATTTTTTATTTTTGAACTTAAATATTGAGACTTTGCAGTTTTGCAATCTTTTTTGAAATTATTTGAATACAACCTAACATATTCCCTAAATTCCACACTAGTGTTATATTGCATTTCGTCATAGATTTCATATAATTTTAACCTTTTCCTGTGTAACTCCTCATTTGCCCAGTCACAGAAACTTGTTTTCTCAGAGACCAATAAAGTCTTTTGAGTAAATACTTTCTTGAATTCATCAATAAATGATCCAAAAAAAGTATTGTATAAATTATTAGGGGATGAGTTGCCACACAGAAATGGCATTCTATAGACCAATGCTTCTCTAAATCTGTCCAAACGGTCATTTGTAATAGGAGTTATCACAATTTTCTTCTTTTTACATGTTTTTTGTTTCCTTAATTGGAATTCAAACCAGTGTGATCAGATTTAAATCTATTGAAAATACAAACATTCAAAGGGGCTATGTCACTATATATATTATCTATACAAGTTGCGGTGCTAGCTGTTATTCTTGTGGGTGAATGAAATTGATTTATTAAATTGTATGAACGGAAAAGACTAAGTATGCGTACACTTGAATTAGAATGACAAAGTAAATTGACATTAAAGTCCCCACACACAATTAGCCCTTTATTACACTTTACTAATTTACACAATATCTCCTCTAATACATTTTCAACATTATTATAGACAGCTGATGGAGGACAATATAGACATACAACAATGAATTGCTCCAGTTCCACACAGGAGATTTCAATAGTTAGTTCTACAGAGAGGCTGATAATATCCTTTCTTTCTTTGCATTTAAGTTTTTTACTTATTAGGATTAATGAGCCACCATGAATTGCATTTTCTCTGCAAAACACCCTCCAACCCTGTGGTTACAAAAATTAAACAAAACTTCATATTTTTTTAACCAGTGCTCTGTTATGCACAAAAAGTCTATTTTTTGACTATTCAAGAATAGTTCAATTTCTAATTCTTTATTTTTCATCCCCTGTATATTTTGATGAACCACAATAATTTTTTGGGAATGAATTTTATCACATAATATACTTACCTTATTATTGCAAGAGTGGTGCTCTGTTGTCCTATTATCTAATTTAAATAAATATTATTTGGAATTTCTTCCAAGGTCTTATAATCTAATGCTTGCTCAATAGAAGCAAGGGGTCTAGCCAAATTCTTGGCTGTCATCTCTATAAAATATGATAGCGAAACAGCTATCTGTCTTTTTAAGAAAGCAGGTAGGTAATAATATCTACCCTTTGTAATAAAAAACTTCTCGTATACCTATTGGTATCTATGACACAAAATTTATCATTATACATTGCCAATGTATGCAATGTTTGATTAAGAATATATCTTGTGTCATTTTCTTCCTTAGGAAAGCTTTGGCTATAGGGAAATGTAAACATAACAATCCTCTTAGAGTCTAAACAACAAAGTTTTTCATATAATACTAAAAGATCATGTTTATTTACATTTCCCCTGTTCCCTATAAAAATTATTAAATTATTACATTTATCATTGTTTTTGATTATATGATTTTTCACAATGTTTTTAAAAGTGGCATTGGGATAGCAGCTGTTTATAAATGTTTGGCCGTCATTTAATTGTACAATAGTACCCATGTCCTTACCCATTTCATCGGAATACATTAAATTCCTTTCTTTTGCCTTAATTTTTTCCTTTAACTGAGTGTTTGTTGTGGTGTAGGTGAGGCTGTGAGTGTGTTGTGATGTCTGTGGTAATTGGAGGCTTTTATAATTGCAACCATAAGTTTTATTCTGTAATTGCTCATAACATTCTGCGGTGTAATTAGAAATTTGAAGCAGATCTTCCATTGCAGAAGAATATTTTTCTACCATACATTGTGATTCTTCAAATTTAGAAGTGAGACTGTTTGTAAGTTCTTGTAATTTTAAAATTTCTGTTTTTAAATCTAATGTGTCAGATTCATATTTTAATTTAGCATTTTCAGTTTCAATTAAATGCAAGTCAAGTTCATTTTGAAGTTGTGTGTTTTGAACTTTTAAATCCACACTGTTTACATTTCTATATTGTTTTACTAACTTCTGTGTCTTTTTAATGTATTTATTAATTTTAATATATTTTCTTATTTTGTTTTTACCTAAACTTTTTACATTATGAGTTGGTGTAGAACCTGAATCATGAATTAATGTATTATATAAAATGTTTGTTACAGTAACAAATATAATTGAACGTAAAACAAAACGTAATTTTTTTAGTTTCATTAAACCTGCTAAATGTTACATATTTTATTTAACGAATTTATAATTATTATAATTGCCTTGTTGAGATCAATTGTCTATAAACAATTGAGCGATCAGAGGTTTATGACTAGGGGTGGGTAAAATAAGGCAGTAACATCATGATTTTTTTTTCAGTATAATCATGATGTTTTCCTTCTCGGTTTGAACAAGTATTGATTACGCACTTAAAAAGATCTCTGCAATCTGGAACTGTTTAGGAAAAACACCTTTTGTATAGCCATTAAGATTTACATTTACCAAAAGAATTAAAAGGAGAAGAATTGAAAGATAATATATTATTAAGAAATATCAGGAGGTCGAGCACACGGTGGAGTGGACAGTCTTATCTTAGCTCAGCCATAATCATAAATATAAATGTCACTAATAGCAGCAATTATCAACTATTCATAACACAATAAAAATGATAAACGAAATCAAAGTTTTATGATTGATGACGAAAAATACCTTTTAATTTCCGTAATTATGTCGAAATGTTAGACGAAACTTAAACAAAAGCTGGTATAATTAAACGCAGCCTTTATTTAATACGACCTTTTGTTTAGACAAAAGATTATATACAATGCATGTTTTCTCATCGACATGGGTCGTGAAAGGTCTGATTTAGAGTATAGATTAACTTTTTGTAGTTATAGTACATGTATGACATTTATAAGTGTTTTACTTTCTGTATGTTGAAATTTGAGCAGTGTTGGCCTAGTGGCTTCAGCGTGCGACTCTCATCCCTGAGGTCGTAGGTTCGATTCCCGGCTGTGCACTAAAGGACTTTCTTTCTTTTTGCGCATTTTAACATTCGCTCGAACGAATATGTCGTTATGAAAATAATTGTTGTCTACAATATACATCCTGTAAAAAGGTTTGAAAGTATTTCGGGCGTATAGCAGTAGTACACGGGCGGAAATATGGACGTGTAGGATTCTGTAGACCGAATTCACTAGCTAATTGGCTTTAATCAACTTTACGATTGGCCGAATATGCGTAATAGACAAATTCGTGGTTTGCACGAAGAGAGTCTGCAGAATACACAGGTTTGCTGGGACATGAGAGTTTACGATTTTGGAAAGGGATATTCAAAATAAACATAGCAAATATTTCACCACAAAATTTTGGTAGGTATTACGGATTCACTAGGCTCTTTAGTATTGTGAACACAATTTATTTAAGAGTCATCGTGACTGTTTGCATAAAACACTTTTATTGTACACGAAATACATTGTTCCATAAACGCAAACAAAATTGATACTTTCATCGTTCTAATTTTAAATAAAAGCTATTATTTGATAATAGTAATCTAGTAATCTATTCTATAAAAGTTTATTTAAAAATAAAACAAAATAGAATAATTATTAATGGGCGCTACAACATAGATTCAGATTGTATTCGTTCCATAGATCATTTCTTTTTACAGAAAAGTAGGTGTTAGTCTATGAATTATCCCACATGACACCACAACATGATCGCACTAACGGCTGGTACTAGTATGGCATACCAGCCGTTTTTGCAATTCGAATGCACGACTTCAGGGTTGAAAGTCTCATGCGCAATCCATTATGTCATTACTGTTCAAAAATACACAATTAAGTAAATAATAAAAGAATTAAAAAGATTAGATAACTCACGACAACCTCCGAATGCCATTAGTACGTTACATGGGTCTTCTAAAGCCGGTTGCAGACCGAAAACTAAGCTATGCCAAGGCTAAACAGCTAAGCTTTGCCAAGCAAGCTAGGCTAAGCTAAGCTAGAAATAAATAGCGTACACACCAACAGCTATGCCAAAGGTGAGTCAGTGTTAGTGCGTACAACAAAGAACACAGGACAGCACTGGCGAAGGATGTGCAAAGGGGGAAAGGGTGTGGTAGCGGGAGGGGCTTAGCTTAGCTCGTGTAGCTGCGCTTCGGCATACACAACTAACTTAGCTTCGCATATTTTAGTTAGCTCACATAGCTTAGTTAGCATAGTTTGCGGTCTGCACACAAGTATGGAAAACTGCGTCAGCTATGCGTTTTAAGCTAAACTAACTTAGCTTAGCTCTTGGTCTGCAACCCGTATAAATGTTAGGTTATACATGTGGTTGAAAATAAACTAAATACATATTTTTAGTGTTAGATTTCGACCGCACCTAACAGTAATTCTCAAGTTGAAGCATTCATTTAGAACGACGATGCCGATGCGATTTTAAATACGTATTTCAATAACATATTTACTGCTTTACAAATGCTAATATTATAAAGATTACCCGTAGTAATTATCTGTAAATCTTAATATATAAAACAAATTCGGTTTTGTTCGAACACTTATAACTCGAGAACGGCTGGACCGATTTCCTTGTATCGATACGAAATGTTCAAATGGTTTCGTAACTGTCAAACATTTAACGTTCATCCCGAAGATACATTAAACGCTCCCCTCAAATTAATGAACGTATAGACATAAAGGTTTCGAATCGATTATCCACAATACTCATAGGCATATTTTTATAATTTAAGTATATGATAATGGCGTTCAGAAATGTATTTTGTGTTTCTTAGGAAAATATATCAAGCTATTGAAAATTTAGTTATAGTATATATTTATTTTGTATTCATTATTACTTTCATAAAATCATAAATTAAGTTCATCAACCCGACATTCATTGACTATTAAGCGGTTCGCCGGGTCAGCTAGTAGCCTATAATTTTTAATTCCATCCAATGTTAGGCTGTATTAAAATGTAATTAAGAAGTATACGATATCCTAACAATGAAAAAGGAATTTCGGTGTCTTTGGTTTGTCATTAAATTACTGCTACGTCACCCATTTTCCTGAAGCGTTTTCAGGAAATCTGCTAATGATTTTTAGTTAATTAGTCGTTTACAAATCGTTAGGGTTAATGGAAATATTGTGCCTTATGTTCAAGCGAATTATGTAAGGGCAATTTAGTAAAATACGGAGTACATTTTTAGTTGTTCATGACTTACGAAAATTTCAAATAAGAAATATTAATTTAGTAGCCACCCCGTGGCCTTAAATTGATGTTTGGGGGGGGAGAGGTTTAGAAGGCTTAACTGATGATAAGTGAAGGACCCTAAGTCGTATTGATTCGGAAGTACCTTACTGGACAGCTGGTTCCACATACTGGTCGTGCGTGGCCAAAAACTACCTTAATAAACGCTCAGTTGTGGAACGACGGAAGTCGAAGTGATACCAGTGAAATTTCGTCTTCTGTCTTCACGTCCGATGACTCTACGGTGCAGGTGTTAATCCGAACAACTCCTCTAAATTGCATCTGTTTATTTAACGATTATTCTTCTAAAACAATACATATTTAACATTCCAATATAAACACAGTCCAATACTGGTCTAATTGATTATCTCTGAGAGGGGAATATGGGGTATTCAAGCGATGTAATTTTAATAACGAAATTTTAATAGGGTTTCGTCGAAAAAATTAAAATTATATAAAAGCATAATAATTAAAATTACCACTCTATAGGAATATACTTTATATAAAATAAATAAAACTTTGTTAGCAAATATTTCACTATGTCGACTGTAGCTTTGGAAGTCAACTAATTACCTTCGTGCGCCAATCGTGCACCCTCAAAAAAACATACATTAGCAGTTCCTGGCAGTATTGTTATCCTACTTTTAACTTGGTGTTGTGAGCAGTGTTGGCCTAGTGGCACTTTTAATAATAGCATTTTCATCTTTAGATTTGCTTATTCTTTTTTCTCACTCTTTTGGTAAGAAGTTCTTAGTTGTCCGTTGGTAATAATTGGTGTTTTTTTGCTTTTGAAATATGTTTTGCATTATTGCAATTATATAAAATTGTATAATTCCTGTTGAATTATATAAGTATATTTATTGATAATATTTAGTATTTAATCGTTGCATGTGCATCATAGTAATTATATATTAAATCATAAGGAAACCTTAGAATATAATGGCATAGTTATATTAATGTTTATAAGTGTGTATTAAGTAAAATTGCATACCATAAAGTCTAGTTAGTAATAGCCCAGTTCTTATGTGTTAATAACTGAGTGCCGTATGCATTAACATGTTAGGTTCTTGTTATTTTCGCATCATTATCATCTTAGAGTATCTGGGATTATTTGAACTTATGTATTTATTTTAAATCAATATAAATTTATAGTTTTTGGAATTAGAGCGAGGACATAGGCCTCATTTAAAGGTAATGCTATTCCGGTCATACAGATTCCCGTCGAAAAGGCTTTATCATGTCAGCCAATTACTTTCCGTTAGGAAGCTGTATATCCTAAGTGTAATTTTTAAACTATCAACACTGCTAAAACATCGTACTTAATTTTTAAACCTAAAAATGTTAAAATCCCACCACATTCGCCTATAACAATAAATAATGTACCACTAATTGAAAAGAAAAGTGAAAAATATCTTGGATTATATATTGACAATAACTTAACATGGACAACGCACATAAATCATTTAATAACTAAATTATCTTCTTTAAGAGGTTCCCTTAGACACATAGTTCGAAGCCTTCCTCGTGAAGTTCGTCTTCATATTTATAATTCTTTGGCAAAATCACACCTTCTTTACCTTATTGAAATTTGGGGAGCCGCGACTAAAACTAATATTTCTCACCTTCAAATTGCTCAAAATAAAGTAATTAAATTGCTTTTTCATTACCCTTACTTAACTTCTACACAAAAAATTTACAGTGAAACAAAACTCATGAATATTAAACAATTATTCCAATATAACACCAGCTTACTAATATACAAAATTCTAAACGACCACATACATACTAACATTACCTTTACTAAAATAAGCCAAATTCAGAAGCGCACTTCACGACGCCCTCACAATCTTGTTATACCGAAGTTTAGAACTAATAACGGTAGAAAAACATTGAGCGTTGGGGGAGTGTTGCGTTACAATAGACTACCACAAAATATAAAAAAGTGCAGGCAGCCTGGCGATATTTAAACTTAAACTAAAAGACCATCTTCTGAGTGATCCTAATTACCTACGCAAATGACAGTCCACCCAAATTATACTTCGATGATTGATCCTTGACGCTTAAACACGACGTGATAAATTGTATTTTTAGTCTATAAGTCTCATGTAAGTGACCATTGTCTGTAATGAGAAAATAAATGTCTTTAAACCTAAAGCACACAGAGCGTTCCCGTATAGTTAACATTTATAATCTAAAATTTCGATTAAAGGACTGGCTTATGAACACAACACCTTACGCAGTGTTAGAGATGCTTCTGAGACCTGTAGTTACACATTTCACTCACTCACTCATATGCACCCACACGCTCACCCATGCACTCAGGCGTGTTGAAAAAACGAAAATTTATAAAAAAAACTAGCTGATCCGGCAAACGTCGTTCTGCTATGTATATCATTTATAATAAAAATTTGGGGTTTATCGTAGAGGGGTGAAAATTAATGCTGCATCATAAAAATTATAAAAAAATTTAGGGGTGGACTACTCTTAACATTTAGGGGGATGAAAAATAGATGTTGTCCGATTCTCAGACATACCCAATATGCACCCAAAATTTCATGAGAATCGGTCAAGCCGTTTCGGAGGAGTTTAACTACAAACAACGCGACACGAGAATTTTATATATTAGATAATAATAATGGAATTTACTATTAAGTTTGTCATGGAACAGCCCTGACACAGGTATTTTTAATTTTCACACATTTTTATTTATTTTATTTTATTTTATTTTAATGACATAATGGTAATTACTTAAATCCAAACGTTCAACATCAATAAGAATTAGATCTTAATTA
Source organism: Pieris macdunnoughi (assembly GCA_905332375.1). Classification (NCBI taxonomy): domain Eukaryota; kingdom Metazoa; phylum Arthropoda; class Insecta; order Lepidoptera; family Pieridae; genus Pieris; species Pieris macdunnoughi. The sequence goes on along the minus strand of CAJOBZ010000017.1, from coordinate 2,192,827 downwards.
AATGCAACTAGGCGGAAATTCGATTGTAGCTTAAGTTACAATTAGTTTGGGTTTTGTAGTCACCGAACTCGCCAACATGCTTCCAAGTAAGGACACTTAAATTATAGACTTCGGTTCAATTTAGTTATCATTAATTTGGTGCGCTCAAGTCAATAATTTCATAATATGCTATGATTTTCAGTCCCTCGGCAAACGTAATAAGGTTTTCGGTAACATCGTTCTTTAATAACTGTATAATTGAGGATATAAGTGTTTATTCTATAATTATCTTAGTCTATGGTAATTTTAAATCGATATTTTTTGTCATGATGCAACTTAGACAAGCTCTTTCGTGTTTATGAGTTTTGAAAACCTATCACTTACAATATATACTTCTTAAATCAGTTTACAATATTTATTTCAATTTTATAAACTTACTAGCTGTTCCCTGCCATGCTTCGCTGTGGCACATTGTGATTGAATGGTTGAGAAATAGATAAAAACAATCCTTGATGCGGATTCGAGAAATTTTTGAGTTTTTGAAGCGTACACAAACTAACATAACATATATATATATATATATATATATATATATATATATATATGTTATATCTATTATTTTGATACTCACATCTCAGTAAGTCGGACTCCTACAGTGGTGTTTCTGAAGTAATTCAACATAGTCGCTTCAACTTTTACTTTTCATAACACAAGATGGACGTTTATAAAACTCTATACACACATAGACGCAAGCGTAACCATAGACCTTAGCTAGTGCTAACGAGAAAATATTTTCTCATTGAAAGTCAAAAATCATTTATTCATGTAGGTAACACAATGTACACTTATAAACGTCAAAAAAGAAATACACATTAAATGCTTCTAATTTTACATTTACTGCCAGTTCTCAAATCAAGGGCGTAGTACGAAAGAGAAGAACTGGCAATAAACTCTCCGCCACTTTTTAATCGCCATGTTGTTTGTTTTACATAACGTTTGTACTGCAACCATTACACCATGTTCCACATGACATCTTAAGTAATAAATAATAATAAAATAAATTGAAAACAAAGATTTGTTCTCTATCAGCAGGAGGCATAGTGAAATAGGAGCACGTACTTACATTCTCGTGGGAACAACACGCAAATACACAGTCGAAACAACTAACATCACCGCATACACGAATTCAAGTACGACCATATTGATATTTGTACCACGCACAAAAATTTATTAATAAACTACAAAACTTGAAACCTCCGTACAAAATTCATTTGTATATAATTAATCCTACCCGCACCCCCTCACTACTTACTCGTCTGGCTTTTAATCTAATTAATTGCGGTTCATATGATACGTGGTGTCACCACAAAGTAGCGTACCAATTTCACGGGTGCGCCGATCGTTGCTAAGCCCTAATTATGTTCACAAACATCGGCTTGAACGTAATGATCTTTTGAAGATGTTCAAATGCACGTCTAATCTTCTTAAGTAGGTTTACACATTAAAAGACGACAACAACAAGGCTGGTAAGAAAAATATACATTTGTTTATTTAACTTAACTCAAGCTCAAAATATAACTTTATTCATATAGGTAAACAATTCTAAATTTACATTTACTACCAGTTCGTACCAAGTCAAGGGCGTAGAGGGGTCAAGAATATCTGGCTAGAAACTCTCCGCCACTCTTTTTAAGCACCAAGTTTTGACTTTTGAGACATACAAATTGTTTGAACTGGAGCAAATCAATCCCTAGGATAGGATTAAGAACACCACCGCACACAGACATGAATTAAAATAGAATCAAAATCAAACATTTGTACTTGAACATAAAAAAACAAACATTTATTTATGAGGAATCTTACAGCTAACATACATATTATAAAACAATACACTTAGATATAATACAAAGCCTAAACAGATTACATAGATAAACAATATATATGAAACAGAAAGCAAAAGTAAGTACATTAATAGACAAAAATAAAAGAAAACTGAAATTTAACATTTAATACTCGACAATTACTACTTAATATTTTAAAGCAAAAACCAAATTGTTCCTGCCTCTTCAAATATTTCCTCACATGATGGTGAGGTGGTAAATATCAACATTCTCATAATTAGTGTCATAGATACAATCCGAAACATTGACGAATTATGCAGGTAATTTGTGTTCGTACGAGGCACATGGAACACTTATCGCATAAGGTGTAGGGATTCTTAGAGAAACTAACGACAGCAAATGGCGGGCTATCTATCCACCCATTAAGAATATTGTGCAAAAATAATAAGTCTTGTTGACTCCGTCGACATTCTAATGAGCCCAAATTTCATTTATTACTGGTTTCATTATTAAGTTCTTAAAACGAACGAGAATAACAGGAACAATGTCGAAATAGAAACGAAACCAACAATGACATGTAATAAATAATGTTCCAATAAAAAATTGTAAATAAAAAAACAATTGTCTGCTATTGTGAGTTACCAGCATGAAGAAATAAGCACACGCAACCCTAGAAATTAACTGGGATAGTGGCCACACCAAGAATAAGTATAAAAATGTCTCAATGTAAATTACTAGTAAGTTTTTCACATGACTTAATTTCTATATATATAATATCGCTTGTCATGACTATGGTTATCTCACGGAATGCAAGACATTTGGTCAAACTCAAGGACCAGTGCTGCTGCAGTAACTCACCAACTATTATTTTGTACAATTTCTGGTGAATATCTGGTTATGTAATTAGTCGGTAGTCAGTGTTACGCTTTTGGCATGCTTGCTGGGTCTAAATTACTATTTCAAGCCATCCCAGGTTAGCAAACCAGTCCATATAAACCAACTAACACAGGAATTACGATCAAGTTTTTGGGTTTTAAATTTTTCAATAAGATTTGTTTTTAAGTTATCACAATAATTGATGGACTGCCGACGTCTACTAAACCAAGTTTTTTTGGTAGAAATGATAGACTAAAAAACAAATGGATGTAATGTCCGTTTTGGCAGAAATTTGTCGAAATCCCAAAACTAATCAAGAAAAGGTCGGTTAAGCGGCGATTAAATGAATTTCCAGGCGATCGACTCGGTAAGCCACTTTTTAGGAGACGTGACTAATTTTACAGGTGCGGGCCTCAATAATTTGACTAAACTTTAACGTACCTATTTTAGTTATTTGTTGTTTCGTATTGACTTAAGCTGCCACTTAATAAGACCGCTAGGCTATGAGGCCCCTAAAATATTCATTATTTATTTCTTAAAATGAACAGAATATTTACGAAATGTCACAAATATTATCATTCATATCATCAATCATTCTTCATTCATTAACAATAAATTGCCTTATGCTTGACAGTATGTCAGGTGCAAAATGTCATTATTAGTAGATTAAAAGTATTTATATTTATTTCCAACTCATAAACATATACAATTTTTTTAACCCAGATAGTAATAATAATATATATAATAATTGATAAACAGAAAAAATAAACGAATTTGAAAAGTTTGGTCCCTGTGGCAGTGTACCTATAATGCTGGCAGAATTTCCTCGCTGTATTGGTATACTTATTCGTTGAGCGAGGCAAGCACCAGCTCTGGGTTCATCGGTACCAGGCGCCAACATAATTTTTAATTTTTTTTTACTTGTGTCTGTTATTTAAATAAATATGTTTATTTTGAATAACGATATTACGAATTATTAGTTTAGTATTCTCGTATAATTAAAGATATTATACCATAGCAAAAATATTAAATCCACTTAAAATGAGTGAAAAAAGTTATATTATTGGTAGTCTCGTTTTGATACAAATATTCTCTAATTTATTCTTATTTTTCCAAAAGTTTACTATGAAATCATTACATTACTAACAGATATTACACTATTGAAACTACGCGTTAATGTACAAATCAATGGTATATACTAACCGAAATGTAACGTAATCCACTGGAAATGAAGTCATTATCAAGTACATAGCCTGATGTGTTGGGTCAAGATTGATGGGTAGGTCTGGAGGCCATTCCATTCACTTACAAATGGCCGACGTGTTCCGAAAAACGGATTGGGAAAGGCATTCAAGTTTATTTCAAAAATGTTAAAATGGATTGCCATATATCACGTATGATTGGCGAGAGATTTGATTATAATTAACCGAAGATATTTAGAAATAATTTATAATAATAAAAACAACAACAACAACATGCAAACAACCTTTAGGTACAATTATTGTACCTAAAGGTTGTTTTAGTAAACACGTTATTACTCGACCCTTTAAATACGACTAAAAGGGAAATAACAAAACCAGAGGAAATATATATATCTATATACATAAAAATGTTATGTTGGTTTGTGTACGCTTCAAAAACTCAAAAAGTGAAATAAATTTCAGCTCGATCGGTTTTTTAGGGGGATTAGCATGATATATAATCCGCATCAAGGATTGTTTTTATCTGTTTTTTTTGTTTTTATTGTTTCATTATTTTTTCCACAAGTATTGCAAAATTAAACGTATATGAAATATTTTCTTTGTTATTGTTTGTTTCTCATTTCTCAACCATTCAATCACAATGTGCCACAGCGAAGCGTAGCAGGGACCAGCTAGTACAGTACAATTAGCTTGCTAGTACAATTTTTGTTACTTTAAAAATCAGGCAACTTGCATATCAGTTTATAGTATGGAAGTAAATAATCAAATAATAGTAAATTATTAATAATGTTGAAGCATCTTTCGTGTCTTGGCCGCACCTCATACAACTATTCCATTTGTGAATTTGGTCATTTTTCTTTTATAGACAAGTAGGTGATCACTCTGTCTGCCCCTGACACATGTCTTGAGACGAACTGGTTTCCTGACGTAACACCGTCTTCATAGGAGAAAGAATCGCTAATAAAATGAGATATCAATTGGTTTGAACGCACGATACTTTACTAGCCAACACCTTCGTAATTAGAACGTTTTTATAGATTTAAAATTGACGATTATTGATTGCTTGAAACTTTTACCGATAACAAGTTATAAATTAGCGTCCCTCGGTGACTTCGAATTCAAAGTGACTGTCACGTTGAGATAAAAAGTTTTTGAGATCCATCATGTCACCTGCCTTTATTAATATTAATGATGAATATTTTTGTTCTGTAATTAGTATTTTTTGTAACGTAATATGCAAATACATTTGCGACCATAGAAGATTAATGTCTTAATATAACTACTAATAATTATAGTGGATAGGAACTCGCGAATAGATCCAGGAGGAATTTCATTAATTATTACTATAGTAGTTGTAGGGATGATTCGAAACTGAAGAATTTAAATATAGAACGAATACCTAAAAAGGTTGGACATTTGTCCCATATATCAAGGAAATTACATTTTGATTGATGGGTCCCCCCATTGATGGAGTCAATGGTTGCGAGATAAATAGAAGTTTGAACCAACCGATGAATGGATAACAAATGACCACGTGACGTCACCGTGTAGAACCTGTGTCACCACACAATGCCTTTTATCGAGATATTTTCCGAGGGTAAGAAATTTTTTCTATAGGTTTGGGGATATACATTATATAATAAATTTTTTGATTGTATGTCACTGAACTTCTCTCAAACGACTGGACCGATTTTGATGAAATTTTTTTTTATTGTTCAAGGGGATCTGGGAATGGTTTAGATTCACAAATCAGCCCGGCAGATGGCACTGCAGTCGGTACTTTCATACTTTGCTTAATATCCTAATCTCTTTAAATATCATGCAGGACAACGTCTGTGGGGTCCACTAGTATTTGTATATAATTCAATTATCGAATACATTATATTAATTTTTAGATTATATTTAGAATAGTGAAGATATTGGACCTATTCAAAAAAAAATGGTGTATAAAATATAATGATATTAGATCATTTTTTAAAATAAATAATAATCACTTCGAAATGAACAAAAATAATATAAGTTTTTGATACATTATAAAACGGTATTTGGTTAGCTAAAGAATGCCATCCGGGTCCACGCGAGGGTATAAGAAATTATAGTAGAATATTAAATTTGTGTACACAAATATTGCTCCAAATAAAATATTTATTACAATATAATATGATCGCCCTTGGTACTTTAATTATACAAGTTTGACTCAAATGACTTTCACTTATGATAACGAGTTGTTTCTTTCTTAGCTTCATTTTTAATACAACTCATATAGTTTCCGTGGTGTAGCGGTTATCACATCTGCCTAACACGCAGAAGGCCCCCGGTTCGATCCCGGGCGGAAACATTTTTATTTATTTTTAATTTGGGCCTTAGCTTAAAACAATTTTAATTTTACTTTTTCGTATTTTTGAAATTTTTACATATTTTCTATTGTCCGGGAATTTCTTATATATAGTTTTTAACATTTAAGCTCCAATTTAAGGTAATCTATAAAGGTCTTCACGTGTCAAGTAGGGGTTTCATTTTAAATTCAACGAGAATTAGGCCTCGTTATGAGGGTAAGGTTCTCATAAAATCCGTGAATATGCTTTTTATGTCTGATAATTAAATTATTCATATTATAAGTATAAATGGAAAGTATACAGAAGTCTAGCCTTGATTATTTAAAGTTATATAAGCCTAGTTCTTGTCGTTAGTCGATTAACAACAATAGGAAAATAAACAAAATTATAGACATAAAAAAATAAATAATATATGTTTATTATGGAATATAAGATACAGGTATTACTTATTTCACGTCATTAAATTTGAATCTGTAAGCATCCCTACTCATCGGCAAAGAAGACAGAAGGTGTAGGCCGAGAGAAAAAGCAGGCGTAAAAAACTCTCGGTACTCTTTTAAACAACACGTATTTTAAAACAAATATCGCAAATTAATTAGAAGTCGCCTGTTTAACACTAGTCCCAGGCCCTTTTATCAACTAGATAATCGTTAACTTTATAGAAAGCCTTTTACACAGCTTTTCTTTAATTCATTTCTTAAATTGATTAAAAGGCAGAGATAAAAGAGCCTCTGAGATTTTATTAAAGAAAAGTATCCCTTTTCCCAAAAAATAATTACTAACTTTAGATAGTCTAGTACGGGGAAATTGCAGCCTGCGTTTGTTCCGAGTATTAACATTATGCGTATGTTCTATTCTAGTAAACTTATCACTATTTTTGTTTACATAAATAATATTTTCATAAATATATTGCGAGGGAAAGGTAAATGTATTAATTTCCTTGAATTTATCTTATCTCTCAGAGATTCCCTACATTTTAAATTATAGATTGCACGAATAGCCCATAAAATACCGAATCAAACAACTAAAATGGAAATGGGCTGGGCATTTGACAAGAAGTAATTCGGAAAAATGGACCAAAGAAGTTATGGAATTATGGCCCCAAACTTCTTTGTTCCATTTACCATTTTTAAACATAAAACGAGAAGTAAAGGTAGACAACATCGTAGATGGGAAGATGATATTAAAAAGTAGCAGGAGCGACATGGATGAGAAAAGCAAGAGATAGATCTTTGTGGAGAACACTTGGGGAGGCCTATGCTGAAAAGCAAGACGATCAAGAAACCGGGGTCTTATAGGAAATATTATAATATTTACATTTACTTTAACTATATTTCGTTACTAAGTAGAAATAGGATAAAATGTAACTTATAACATTGTCAATATATGAGCAGTGTTGGCCTAGTGGCTTCAGCGTGCGACTCTCATCCCTGAGGTCGTAGGTTCGATCCCCGGCTGTGCACCAATGGGCTTTCTTTCTATGTGCGCATTTAACATTTGCTCGAACGGTGAAGAAAAGAATCGTGAGGAAACCGACATGTCTAAGACCCAAAAAAAGTCGACGGCGTGTGTTAGGCACTGGAGGCTGATCACCTACTTGCCTATTAGATTTAAAAATGATCATGAAACAGATTCAGATCTGAGGCCAAGACCTAAAGAGGGTGTAGCGCCACTGATTTATTTATTTATTTAACATTGTCAATAAAGGCTATATTTATTTATTTATTTAAGCCTAGTTCTACTAGTAATGGGGCACGAGACCTGGTCTAGTATTAATAGGAAATAATTGCTGCTATCCACTTTTGTACTGACTGGACATAAAAAAGGCTAACTGAATTAGATTTTCTATTTTTAGATTACTTAGTAATATAGAAATAAACTATTCATCTACTGCAAAAATTAGTAAATCATTTAGCGTGACTGTTCCATATTTGGTAGTAACGAAACTCCACAATGACCAGTGTCATTTACTGCATTTGGTAGCCTCAACTCAAGTAAATTTAATAAAATTTTCATCATCAAAAATTATGAGCGCGACGTAATTAATCAGGAGCGTAATTAATTAATGGAATTAATAAATCATTGCATTTTTCGAATCACCGATGCACACGGCGTCCCGTCAATTGCACGTTGAAAATCAGTCTGCATTAATTTAATTATTGATGTGGCGAAAACATATGAACTCAACTTTTTAATCATGAGAAAAGTTGCATAGATAAATAAGTATTCATTCATATGGAAAACAAAGTACAAGAATGTATCTTTATACGTATAAATCTTATTTGTTTCATAGACTTGATTCAAAGATGTGTGCGTAGTGTTATTTTTGATAAGCACGAGTTTATGAAGCTCTGTAAGTAAAAATTCCGCATCGATATCTTTGAAAGTTTTTCAACATCGGGGCTACCAATGTATGTACCTTTTTTAGTATTGGTATATCCTCATAATGTACTAGAGTGTGGCTAATGAGAGAAGATAAAGAATAAGCGCGGCAAGTTCAATAATTTTTAGTATGGTATCCCTAAAATTTTGATATATTTGGTGGATTAAACTTACTTGATTTTATTTTATTATTTTTTACATTGATAGTAACGTATTTAGTCTTTTACTATTGGTACTAAACCTCTGGAAAATAAAACTATATTTTTTAAAACAAACTTTATTCCGAATAATCAAAATGAGAATCCAAAAAATCAATATGCATAGATTCATCACTGTCTCTCACATTGATTATGAAAATTTCTAAATGTTTAGGCTATTATACCAGTTAACTATACGGAAAAAAATATATAATAGAAATAAAAAAGAGTAATTGCATGAAGTATCAAGACAATAAATCATACTAACGTAAGAAATTCAATGACATTCTGTGTTGCCATCCGAAAGTTTTCAAATAATTCAATTTTTTTTTTCATTAGCCAGACCAGTATTGTAATGAAACGAGGTTCTTCAGAACACGTCGATTTAATATGAGAGTTGGTACAATACTAATCTATAATACAATATCAATACATTTATATTAGGCACACAAGCAAGTTATTAACCTTCTGTGATCACACATTGTAAATTTTGGGTCTAAGGCAACGGATTTTTCACCATTGGTTTCACCCAACGCGCGCAACCCAAAATGTTCTCAGTTATCTAATCTATTTTTTAATTCAATTTAACTAATTTCTTCTTTGAGAAACTGCGAAGAGATCTATGGCATCGAAAGTCTAGTTTAACTAATAATTATCTAATAAAAGTGAATATCATATTTTATTTAAAATATAATTGCTTATTTTCGAGCAATCTTTCAATTGTTATGTATACTTGAACAATTATGGTGTTTGTTAGAATTTTATTTATGTCAAGGTTTTTAGCAGAGCTTTGTAATTAATAAATATTATGAAATTATAGCCTTGCGAACACTTTGGAAAACAATTTCCGCTGAGTAAGTTGTGGTAAAACTTGTCTATCGATTCCTATATTTTATTAAGGTATTCGAAGTCCCATGTTTGCGTCCATAGGGAAATAGCACTAAAATGTACTGTAATGTATGGAGTTGAATTCATATTATCGTGTGTTTTATCCAACAGGAGGCAAACTAGCTGGTGGGTCACTTAAAGTGACATAAGTAAGACACCTGCAGATCTATAAGTACGTTGACGGCCTCAAAGGTACTGGTACGATATTTTCCTGAAGTAGTAAGGATTAAATAAAATGGCCTAAATACCTGACAGCTGGTTCCATAAATTGGTTCAAGAAATGTCTCAAAAAGAAGTCAAGATATGACATAAGATGATGAAATTTAGCCGCAGGTATTTATCCGAAAAGTTCTTCGGAACACTCCCCATAATATATTATATAGATAAGTAGATAGCACCTTCATCTCTACGCAATGGACAAGGATCTAAATAAGAAATAAATCAATGGCGCTACAACCATTTTAGGTCTCGGCCTCAGATTTCTGTATCTGTTTCATGATCATTTGGTAATCTAATAGGCAAATAGGTGATCAGACTTCTGTGCCTGACGCACGCCGTCGACTTTTTGGGTCTAAGGCAAGCCGGTTTCCTCACGATGTTTTCCTTCACCGTTCGAGCGAATGTTAAATGCGCACATAGAAAGAAAGTCCATTGGTGCCCAGCCGGGGATCAAACCTACGACCTCAGGGATGAGAGTCGCACGCTGAAGCCACTAGGCCAACACTGCTCGGACAAGGATCTAACTGATAAGAAATAACAAGGTCGTCGACGATTCGATTCTTACCGTCATAAGAACAGTGTTGGTCTAGTGTCTTCTAGATCAATAATTACGTGATGGTGTGATACAATTACAGCCATGCACTAATTGATTTATGTGTTTAGTTGAAACTCGCTCGTATGATAAAAGAAAACATCTTGAGGAAACTGGCATGCATTAGACTAAAAAATCGCCTTGCCTATTAAAAAAAATCAAGAAACAAAGAAATCTGAGGTTAAGAGCAAAGATTTTTTGTTTTAAAAGTATGGTGAAGAATCATTATGACAATTCCAGCTTGGATTGTACTTAATATGTTTCGAAATTCACTAGAGTTCTCGAGGTGAAGATGACCGAGACTTTCTTTGTGCCCATACTTACAAAGAACTTTCTTTTCTTTACTACAGTCTACTTTAAATAGTGTTTTATTCCATGATTGCGTCGTCAATGTGTGTAACTTTTTTAGCGTTAAAAGGTGCTTAGGTATATATTATGAAATTAATATATGCTGCACCACCAAAGATAGTATGATCTGAGGAAGGTTAAGCAGTATATTTCTATATAAATTTAGTAACTATTATTTTAGAAGAGGTCTCAAAATATCATACCAAAATACACGAAAAACACGCGGGTTTCGCTCCGCCTATCCAACTTAACATTATAGAAAGCTTGTACTTATATGAGGTATATAGATATCTAATACCTGTGAAGGCTATCTGATACCAGAAAACAAATAGTTGCTGGTGTATCTAATACAGGTAGACTCAACATATTCATTTCTGTGTTGTTTAACAGTAAATTTATAGCGTCAACGAAGTGTTCAGTCGTCTGTATTTTCCATAGCAAAACAAATACAGTTTCGCCAAGGACCGTCCGCATGCGTTTGACTACCTGTGTAATAAAATACTGAGTATAGGTCAGGCTTTATTGATATAGATTGAATTTTTACACATACAACAACAAACTGTTATGATTATTCAAATAAGATTCATATTGTAATAATACTATTTTGTTAATAGACTTGGGGTAGATTTAAATAATATTAATAATAAAAAATACTCTTATATTTTATTTGCTTTATTGAATCATAAGTAATAAAAAACGCTGTCGTTTCATTACATTACTTTTTACATCAAAAATCAACACTGTGAAAAGAAAATTTTAACTTAAATATACGTATACAAAATAGATAAAAATAAGATAGTACAACTAAAAAAATACTACTGGATGTAAATTATCCTAATTTCACGGCTATTTAGAATTTATAATTGTAAATAACTTCTGATATTTCGCGTGAGAATATTTGAGTCAAAATCTAAAATTGGGATTCAATCCAATACAGAGTATCTTCTGCGTGATATTCACGTTAAAACAATATATTTAACTAAAAGCTTTTGTATAATAATGAAATTAATTAAGTTGTTTGATGTCTACACGTACCATCTTAAAAGTAATAAATCTTTAATTAACTAACTAATATAATACATTTTTACATTAGAGAATTGACTATCATTTGCCCTACCGAATTATATATGAATTATAAATTTTGATTACTGGTATATCTTTGGTACATCTTTGGAAATTAATTTTTAAATACATTTACAAGAATTTGATTGGGAATTTTCAATAAACTTTCATAAAACAGTGTTCAAAGGCTTCAAAAGCGTATTTTAATTACAATATTACAAATTTATTTTAAATTAAATTATAGCCATAAATATATTGTAGATACAAGCATAGATATGTAATCTCTTTTAAAAAACATGTGTGAAAGAAAATTACGGTTTCTGTTTACCCAATACATTAAAAAGATATAAATAAACAACACATTTTATTTATAAAATAATAATTATTACTAATGAGTTAATTATCGGCTAACAGCCATCATATATTTTCTTTATGTACACATTACTTAAATTTACAAAATTTAGGACATAATTTTTATAATGATAGTTATTTTATACCTAACTATTTTAGTCTCACAGAAGCCATCGGATTATATTCGCTATTGGGTTCATTATTGTCCACAATATGAAATCATTGATGATTTTATGAGAAAATTAAGCAAATCTATATTAGGAAAATAACCCTTGAAAAATTACAGTATTATAAACGATAAATATTTCGTTTTAAATGCAACATTACTAAACGCATTTAGAACTCGACTAATGTGAAGTTAGCTATTAATTACTTGATGTCCACTATCATGAAGTTAGGTGATTAAGGCAAATCCGAGGCTTGTTTATGTAGTTCGTTACACACAGCTTTCCTGGTGTGCTGCTAGCAGCGGCGTTCTCGTAGTTACCACTTCTCTGTGGGATCGGACGCCACCATTACTGCTTCGATCATTCTGTAACAAAAATAAATATATTATTTGTTAGATACATTAAAAGAAATAATGTATCGCTTGTATACAAAAATTTCTAACAAGAAGCATTCCAGACTAAATTCATCCTGGCTTAACTCTATTAAGATTCGCCATAACACATGAAACTAGTACACAAGTGTATTCGTTGACTCAAGTGAGCACTATAGTCCATAACTCTCATAGTGGATGTCGGACCCGATAGATACGTGAGGTTAGGCGGTAAGTTTGGGCACCTACTATTTGAATTTTTTTTCCTGAAAACATCACAATGGTAAACTTATATAGTTCGTCCCACGAGATTTCCCAAGACCTCAAAGCCATGCCAGCGTTATGAAGACAATGTTAAATCAAGCTGCATTAATGAAAAAGGTCAAAAGTTTTAATATAATCAAAATACGTAAGAGCAAATTGAAATGTATCTCAGAAATAAAATTTTACATTTATATTAAAACACGAAATACCTTAACTATATTACTCACAATAACGAACAGTACAAGTTTATAATTTTAATTGGAAACCTCTCTGGACGGGTAAATTAGGAAAAATACTTATTTCCTTTAATTATACATTTCTTTGAGCGATTTTAATGAGAGTATCAATACAATCGCTCTTCATTACACTGCGAAGTTTTTAAAATTGGAACGCAGCATTCAAATTTCGAATAAAATATGTTAATATTTGTAAAGTGTGCTCAATCATTATAAAAATTATTCGACCATCCATAGAGTACGTCCGTTTCGCCCACTGCGCACATTTATCACGTTTGACAATTTGCAATTTAAATACAATCTTTCGTGTTCATTATCTTTGTGTAATTTACATTAAAATTGCTCTGGAAAATTAAGTGACTCATTGACCGTTTTCAATGATAATATTTTTTTAAGTATTACGATTTTCAACTAAACAATATTATATTCCTTACAATAGGAGCGGTGTTAATCTAACAGTCGGTCGATTGTTGACACTGAGTTAGTGCATTTGAACTCCGGCTTTATAACAAAGATATGAGATTTTTTCTAAAACACTATTGGGTTGGTGTTAAATACCACCGCACTTTTTGACGATACTAATTATCTAGGAGTTCGGGACTTCATGAACACCTCCAATGAGTTTTGCTCCGAAACGCGTCTAAATATTTTTATAAAAAATTTAAAGTTTTGTGTAATGTATTAAAATTTGTAAACAATCCGCCATTTTCTACTTTTCTATTGGTTATAAGTGATGTGACGTTCACTTAAAAAAATCGTGTTTTTAATTTATCGATTGTTAATAATCGTTTTATTTATTTATCGATTATTTCCTCATTTTTGAAATTTAAAGTTATAGAATAATCAACATTGAAATTAACCTAATTTCGTGTTGATAGATTATAGGGTTCCGAATTTTTGAAATTATCGATACCTACTCGTCTGTATTTTCTAATTAGTACTTGTATTTCATTGTTTGCAACTTTCTATATTATTTAATTTTTACTAGAATAAAGTGTTTACTTTAATATCCAAAAAGTACCCAAAACCGAATCAGACACCCCACTATCCACGTGGTCTTGTCTGTCTTACCCTAGAGTGTATATAAATAATCGGAGGCCGGAGGAAGAGCAGCCCCCACCCGCTGTAACAAAGCACAGGCATTATGAAAGCTGTAGCGGCTGAGGCTGGTCGCCGAAGGCGACCAAAAACCGAGGTTGCGGAGGCATGAATAAAATGCCTGTGCTTTGGTACGCAAGGGTGGAGGGGCTCATTTCCCTCAGCGCCGGAGCTGTCCACAAAAACAAATATTATTTAGATTGGTTAGGTTAGAGTTAGTATATGAATATTTGTGCCAAGGCACCAACCCGAGAACCGAGGCTTGAATAAACAATTACTATTTAGATCGGAGCTGTCCACAAAAAAATATTATTTAGATTGGTTAGGTTAGAGTTAGTATATGAATATTTGGTCGCCGAAGGCGACCAGGACCCGAGAAGCCAGGCTTGAATAAATTACTATTTAGATCGGAGCTTCCACAAAAACAAATATTATTTAGATTGGTTAGGTTAGAGTTAGTATATGAATATTTGGTGCCGAATTTTCAATTATTTTTAATATTAAAATCGAATACAAAAATCGATTTTCACTTTTAAAAAAATCGATTATTTTTCACATCCCTATTAATTTTATAAACTTAATCGGCCATTTTGAATGTGGTTTATGCTAGACTAGCGGTAATTAGTTTTACAGTGCAAAGTTTACTTTATAAATCTTTATAAAATTTTTGACGCGTTTCCGGAGCAAAACTCACTTGGAGGTGTTCCAATGAAGGTCCTCCGAGACTCCTAAATAATTAGTATCGTCAAAAAAGTGCGATGGTATTCAAAACTGTTACCCACTATTTTGACCGGATTGAAGTTATGTATTATTATAAATTTACAACTATTTAACATAATTTTAAATTTATCCGACGTTTCGCGTGCTTTACAGCGTGCGTGGTCACGGTGACTGAAGACAAAAAGATGTTGAATGTCAAAAAGTATCACAGCTGCAGAGAAAGTTGCATTATCTGTATTTATTTCCCCGGAGTTGGTATCGACTAAAAGATGGAGGGGTCAAAATAGTGTTTTATTAAATGAATAAAAGTTATGTTAATCAAAGACAATACTAGATTTTTTCTATATTCTTAATTCTTTGGTGCAATGAAGAAGGAAATTATCACGATATGTATCGATTTCTTTTTTTAACGAATTTTCTTAAAATGTACATCAATAAGTACTTACAAACCTGTAATTCATTTTTCTGCGCAGGGGGCGTGTTGGGCGACTGCGTACGCGCAACACTGTTATTGCTCGAAGAATTTTTCACTTCCGCTTTTGATACCACCTCAGAATACTCTGGTGGCTTAGGGCAGTCTGTATCTAACAAAGAATTATCATTTATTATTATTATTAATTTTCCTTTGTTGATTATGGTAATACCCCCATTGGAAATTTAACTATCTAAATCAACTTTTAGTCGCTCCGTGTGTTATATACTGAGGTCCAGTTGCTCTTGTTTTGACTTTTGTTGACTTATTTCAATTTAAACTGGATAATTGGTTTGAGAATATATGGCTAATATCCTAGTCACAGTCTGTTTTAATATAAAGATGTTAAAGATAAATAAAAATATATATATTACCTTTTTTGTGAAACAATTAGATATTGAATTAAATAGACCGAAGAAAGCGTAATTCCTATAATCTTTGTTTTTTAAACTTCAATTGCGAAGATTGGTTTCGCTACAACAACTTTCAATAAAGATTAAGTTTCACTTACAAAGTTTCGGGGATATCAAAACAATAGAAACCAATACTGAAGGTTTTAAGTTCATGGAATATAAATTGGTCCATTTCAGTCCAATTTATATACAATTAGACGTTTTGAATCTTTGTCTGTTCTATTAAGACCATTTTTTTTTATAGAACAGGGGGCAAACGGGCAGGAGGCTCACCTGATATTAAGTGATACCGCCGCCGATGGACACTCTCAATGCCAGACGGCTCGCGAGTGCGTTGCCGGCCTTTCAAGAATTGGTAAAAAGGGACTTTATTTGCTTAAACTTAGGTCTGGTGGGCTTGGCGTCTCCCGCCTGGCCTGTGCGACTACTACTCCGGAAATATCCTCAAGATATTTATGTTGTTTATGTTTTTGTAACCTTACAAAATAATTTCGGTACTTATTATTTTGAACAAAATTGTCATAAACATATTTTGTAATACGCATAAAGTAATGTTCAAAGCCCATGCATTATTTTTGAGTAGTGCAGATTTATGATAGGCATGGGAATCATAGCGAGACCGCGGAAAAAGTCAGTCTTTTAACAAATAAGAGTGAAGACTTTTTATAATTTATATCATCAGAAAATTTTTACATAAACTATGAATTGATGTTCCAGAAATTTTGACAGAATAATATTTCCGACCAATATATCTCAGATGTCGAATTTGATATAATTAAACGAAACAATAAAATTCATATGGTGTGTGGTTTAAAATATTGTTACAAATAACGGCAATCAAATATACTGACAATAGTATTTAATTACATTAAACAGATACTGGATACCTCAAGACTAGAAAAAAACGGGGTGAAAGTTAAAAGAAAACAAAAATAAAACTTTATTTTATGCTGTAATAATATTTCTTGCATTTATTACAAGGCATTTAGATAAATTTTATATTCATAGATATAGATTTTATTGAGGTTATACTTCTTTAGGCGCGTTATGAAAAATTTATGAGAGTGAAATTTTACAATGCCACCTAAAAAATTAGGAGTGTGATTATACTGAGCGAATAGGAATAAAAATCTACAAGTAAAAGAAATAGAATATCTGAAGTTCGTATCCAACAATTTTGAATGACCATAATGACATTTGTCATTTACCTTTTAAACAAATAAAGGAGTTTTAATTATTTTTTCAAAGAAATTTAGCGATGCTTTTTGAATTATAATCAGAAGTGATTTAAATTGAATATTTAAACCAATACTAATTAATATTTGTGAAAAAACTGTGCTCACCAACCTTCCTAAGTGCTTCAATACAATTGAGGTTAACTATCCGTATGTATTATTATTATTATCGAGTAATGTTTTGATTAAAAAATTAACCACATTGTTTAATCAAAACATGTAATTTTTCTGATTTTATCTAGCAAATATAAGGAAAAGAGACAAAAAACAATTGATGAATCAGTGTAACTGCACTAAATTGAATACAAAAAAGAGTTTTCATCTTATCGCTGTGAAACATCAAAAACTGGAGGTGGAACAAAGCCAAACTATTTTTAATATTGCCAAAGAAGTATAACTTCTTACGCGCGTACATAAGTACACGGACCCTTTTTTTTTATTATATGCATATGCGACTTTTATAGTATTTTCAGCTTATATTTTTCCTGTTGGTAATTATTTTCACTTAAAAACAGGTCCGCAGATAAATACATTTTATATTTTACCTTTGATTTCAAGTTAAATGTTAATTGAAACGTAATAACATTAAGCCTTTAATATTGGGAAATGAAAATGTTATGTGAATGTGAAAACTAGTAGTCTTAATCTACTTATAGATAAAATAAAATATTGCAGACTTTATTGACGACGTATATTTTCAATTTATTAACAGACATTTAAGTTGTAGATATTTATATCTCCATTTCACAGATCTTAAAAAAATCGGTTGTCTGTAAAGTCGGTTTACTGACGATAGTTGAACGTGACAACGTCGTAAGAAAATACTGATGGAATGGTTGCATTTTTCAAAAGAAAATTTTAATTTTATTTGTTTGATAGATATTTTGTATTGATATAGAGAACGAGGTAAATGGAAATCACAATTGAATTAATCAAGTTACATTTATTTGTACGCATAAATACAATTATGTCAATTTTTAACGAACGAACGCTGCCGAATGCGAAGGCCGATTGTGCCTCTTTGTCGCTCGTTCCGCGCTCTCGTTTACACTTCAAGCCTTAAATGGAACGCCTCAGAGCGATGTAACGCCGCATGAGTCATGTTTTTTCGTGCGTGCAGCCGGCTTCATCGAATTATAAGACGTTGTCACGTCAAAAATGCCTATGTTTAAAAAATGGATATGCGAACGTAGAAAACGGTGAGGTGACCAATAAAATTATTCTCACATCATTTTTAATAAGTAACTAAATAAACGGTTTAACTGTACATAGTGAACAATTATTTAATTTCTTTACGCAATATTTAATTACGTCTAATAGGTGCACGTTACTACTAGGATAATGTTAATAAATCCTCTTACTGAGTGTGGGATGAAAAATATTCCCCTAATTAAAGATCGCTACTAATGAACTGCTACAAAATAGCGTAAGATAAAGTAGGGACATATTATGTGGGTCCATTCCGCCTAATGACATGATCCTATCATGAAACGGTCCATGCGATAGAAATGTCAAAGATATATTTACCCAAGATTATCTTTGTCTTTTCAGAAGCTGTATTAAGAGTTTTGGCCTAGTGGCTTAACCATGGCCGTCAAAACCCTTTGATTATGTTCGAATTTCAGATGTGAAGCAATGTATGTTTCGTTCTATGTGAATATTTAACACATGCCGTACGGAAAACGTGCAATTCGAGGTTGTAGCGCCAACTTATCTTTATATTCATCAAAGCTCTACATTTCATATTTCTCTAAAATATTTATTTAGATTGAAAATACCTTTGCTAAGTGGGATTAAATCTGGGTTGCAGTCATCTGGTGAAGTCCTCTTTTGTAGTGGCGTTTTTTGATTCTTTGATGATTGCATTGTAACTGCAAAAATAATTATTTAGAATTATTTGTAGTGTTGAGTTTGTTAAATTGTATAGCATATTTACCACGCAATTGGAAAAGCTATTTGTTGGTCTGTAAGTGTACGAGTATATCTTAGGTAAGGACCTAAGGTAGGTTATCTAAGAAGGAATAATCTAACATGTAGATACATTTCCTTTAATGATTCTTTGTTAGCAAATTGATTGTTATTATTTCACAAGAAATCAAACCTAAGACCTTTGCATTAAAATGTGATCTGATCAAGAACTGCAATGATTTCGTGTAACGTATACAAGATTAAATATACGACAAAGAAACACGACTAATTATATACATTATTCGTTAGAAGTTATTAGTAATATCAAATATTGCCCTATGATGTAACGCTACGCCGTAGAACGAATACGTTGTAGCAAGTTTGTAGCCCCTCTTGCTTCTTATTTAATCAGTCTTACAACACTGTTTTCCCTAAAGCTCCTCGGTCTCTTTTCATCACAGTGTAAACCCAATTTGACTGAACGAGATGAATGAGTAGGTACTTCACACATTTAATTTTTAATTCATTTCTTGTATTTAATGGAATACTATATTATATTGCATTATCATATTTAACTAAACCTATTTAATATTGAAAATTAATTATTAATAAACAATTTCAGTATCCTTGTATATAATTCTTTTAAACAAATTAATGTGTATTCAAATCACGAACGCGCATACAAGCTGCATTTAGAGTAAAATTGATGACACATACTTTGAACCCTTGTCACGTTATCAAAACATATTTACGTTGAATTATATGTAAAGCAACGTTTAATATAGTTGTTGTGAAATTGATTTTATTATTCTGATACCAGATTGTGTTAGATATAGAATTGTTTAATGATGCGTTTAACTTATTGTATTTTATTATTATTTATTACTTAAGATGTCATGTGGAACAAGGTGTAATGGTTGCAGCTCCTTACAAACGTTGTGAAAACAAAAAACTTGGCGATTAAAAAGATTGGTGGATAGTTTATTGCCAGTTCTTCTCTTCCGTTCTACGCGCTCGATTTGAGAACTGGCAGTAAATGTAAAATTAGAAGCATTTAATGTATATTTCTTTTTTGACGTTCATAAGTGTACATTTTGTATTGTGTACATTGTTACCTATATATATAAATGATTTTTGACTCTTGACTTTTGACTTTGACTTTTTAAATAGGATCACTGATTTTAAGCTTGGAATCCCAATTTTTTATACTAAGTACCTATACGGTTCCTGGCTTCAGGGATTATATAATAGACGATATTAATATAACTGTATGACACACATTTAAATAAATAGAATTTGGTTTCTGTAGCTGGACTGAAGACATAGATATTAACCAAATCGTTCGTGGAAGTTATAATGATTTGAAATCAATCAAAGAAATTATAATATTTAGTCTAGTTTAAACTATGTATTTTGATAACTAACTGTAATGGTTAATTTATTATATAAAGGTAAGTAATAATATAATAAAAAACGTCAAAATAATTCTGAATAAACCGGTTTCAAATGGCAAGACATGACACAAACCTTCATAGTTACTGCTGTGGCGTAGCCGCGTTGCGATGAGGGCTAGGCACAGTATTATTGCAACTGTAAGTGCCGCTCCCAGAACTCCGCCAACCGCCCAGTTCACTTCCCAGGCTTCTTGGGCGTCTAGAAAAATAAAATTCTAATTATGAAAATATTGATCTCAATTCAATCATTAAATTCACCAGAATTATTAATCTAATACATAAAAATCTCGTGTCACAATGTGCGTTCCCATACTCCTCCGAAATGGCTCGACCGATTCTTATGAAAATTTTAGGCATATTCAGTAAGTCTGAGAATCAGCTACTTTCAAACCACTAAATGTAAAGAATGGTTCACCCATAAATTTTATTTTTATTTTTCGACAAAAATTTTCGTTTTTATTTTTTTATGATATATCATACAAAAATACACACAACCCTTAATTTTCACCCCTCTACAATCAAACCCTATTTTTTACTTGTTAGTTAAGAACTTATAACTTGAACTCTGAGGTTTATATAGAGAAAAATAACAGAAAACCCTAAAACGTTTTCATTCTGGAAAACCGAATAGTCTCTTGGGTAGCATAGTAAAATGTTCTATGTTGATATGTACTAAAAAGGTAGCCTACCTTTTAGGCATTAAAGAGAAACGAAGTTCGAGGGGGCAGCTAGTATTCTATAAAATAGTTTGATTTGTAAAATAAAAGTGACTACATTCCTTGGTCTCGTGTTAAGATTCTTTGATAGTCCTGATTTATAGGCAAGTAGGTGATCAGCCTCGTGTGCCTGTGGTTTATTGTACCGTATACGCAAGTATTAATTGCAGATATAATCTATTGAATTATAGTCACTTACAACTGCTTCAAGCTAGCGACACGTCCGGAAGCATTATCACTTAATTTTATTTTAACTAAATCCATCTATATACTTGCGTAAATAAAAGTTATATAAAAAATACCTTGTTACATTATAAATGTGTAATATTAGGTCAGAAACCAGTTAACCATATCTTAAAAAAATTCAACCAACATGGACTGTTTCCGAAGTTATTGAATATGACTTATGAGATATTAGTGGATAAACTTAAGGAACTATTAGCAAACGTAGTGGGAATTCTAAATAATCATCATACTCTAATGAGTACCTATATAATACTTAAAATAATTTATAATATAAATACTAGATAATAGTTTATCTAGTTCCAATTATATCACATTCAGTTACATAGGATAGGATACTTTTTAAAGCCGGTGAAGTTGCTTTGATGTAAATGAATCCTTTATAATAAAATAAAAAACTTTAGAGGTGTCAAGGGACACCCGGATGGAACGAAATTCCTTTCGATTAATTTATATGTTAATTGGTATCATAACAGTATGATAGATTATCTCGACACCAATCTTACGACGAAAAAAAAAGCCAACATCACGAGGTGTTCCCAGGCGGTCACCCATCCAAGTACTGACCTCAGCCGACGTTGCTTAACTTCGGTGATCGGACGAGAACCGGTGTATTACAATAGCGAATAGCAAAAAAGTGTCGTCACAACTTTTCGTAAGAATTTTTTCCGTCTAGCCCCCTTTCACAACGTGCGATAAGGAACTTCGTTCCAATAATATTTTGAGAACGAGGCCAACTCCATTAGCTTACGGTATAAGGCGGATTATATTTGTGAGCGATTTACTTGTGTTTTATTAATTACTTAAAAATACTCTGAATTAAAATGTCTTTTATTATTCAAAATTGAAATAAACATATAGAAGAGCTCGCGAAAGCCTTTATCTTAAACAATATTGATCCTTAAGAATGTATATGCCAAATTTAAACAAGTCATTGTTATTAGTTTCTTGTGTGCTCAGTGGTGCTATAACATTATGGGCCTTGGCCTAGGATTGTAAAAGGTCTTCTGTACCTAAGCATTTCATAGATTTTTGCATACCAGTGTCATTGTTTACATTTACTGTATGATCAACTTCTCATAGAAAGGATGAGAAGTATTTCTATTTAAAAAGCAATAATGAAGTATAACTCGCAAGATTTCAAAGTAATTATGGACCAATCTTTCTGAAAGCCACAAATGCGTTCCGAACGAGACATTATACGATAATCACAAAATTGGAGCCAAAAGAGAGTTGTATGTATTATTGCAATATATCTTATTTGGGGAAGTTATGATTTCAGTCCATTGTTGCTTGATTTTATTATTGTTTATATTTATTGTTAAAATAAATAATAATAATAAAAACTTTATTAATGACAGAAGGGTTTGTGACAGAAATCATAAATCGCTAGTCCCCACACTAGGGAGGCCCTGTGTTGTGGGTAACTAGAAAACAATTATTTCGTGGTACTTGTTTAAATTTGTTAAATAATAAAAAAGAAAAAATAATAATAATTTTCTTATTTTTTCAATTATATAAAATAAAAATTGCTTAGTTTTAAATATCTTCTTTTGTACCTATTTAATAGTTAAGAATTAAAGACTATTAACAAATATTATTATGACCAAGCTGAGCAAATTAAACAAGTTGCTCAATCATAACTTTTAACACTGCGTACAGTTCAGATGATTCAGTGCTCGGTGGAGAATTGTGGTAAAAAGACGTTGTCTCAGAGATTGCCTAGTCCAGCTTTAAGTTCTTTTACAAAGAAAATGCATTTTTTTAATGAAGTAATGTAATGTTATTAAAATGTATACATTTTAAAGTCTCAGCAAATTATATACTATTTTCTTTGACACATTTTCTATATTGTGATTTGATAATGAACACGAAAAAACATGTGAAATTACGCAAAATCGAAATAAGTGTTTAAAATAATATACGTGTTCCAAATTTAAAATAATTAAAAAGTTGAAAAAAAGAAAAGTTTTTCCAGATTGGTTAATAAGGTAAAACCCCAGAACTTGTTGCTCAATGTAATTTTTTATTTAATTTGTAAAAAAAAAAAAATTATATTCTGCGGGAGTTACTCCTGTGTTTTGTACTCGCTGTTTACCCACTTAACGTCCATGAAACACGTTTGTGCCTATATCGATACAGAGAATATTTCACTGACATATTCGTATATTAATTATTCACTGACAATATAGTTAACAACAAAAAAGTTCTTACGTATATATTAGAAACTGTACCCTCTACAAAAAATTATTGCGAAAATACAATTTTCTAACGCTAAGTCAACGAATTACTTATGTAATTGCACTACCCTTAGAAAAATTAGCACTAGCAAGCTGATACCCTCCGAACTCGTCGGTAAACTAAACTTTCATGTTTCAGCTAGATCTCTTCGCTCATGCAATACAGCCTCCTGCGCGTTATATAAAAAAATGTGTAGTAATGTCGTGTTTTGAGGCCCAGACCAAAAATATTGGCGGGAGTGATTTATTTTATTTTAATGTAGTTTTTAGTGCCACCCTACATCGACTGTGATATTTTTTACCATTTCACTGTTGGTGGGGTTTTTTCAATGTTGATAGGTTTTCGTGCTCCCCTAGTGCTTTCACGCTCCATGTAAAATAATTTTTGTATTTATTTTGAATGTACTCAAAGTTGCTGTGTTGAATTACTTGTATTTTTAAAGTAAAAACTTCTTTAGCGGCGTTGTACACTTTTTTTGGAATGGGTAAAATATGTTAAACTCGCGTCAGGACACGTGACCTGATCGAAAATTCGTAAGACGGATGGAGAGTAGACAGCTGGCGCGACGTATTTAATGTAATAAAAATTGTCATGTTTGTGTACGATAGCGCAATAAATAAATATTGTTTTCTACCACATAAATGATAATTAAAGCAATTCGTGCAAAATTATTCCCTAACCTCGAAAATATTAAAAATGCACAACGTTAATATTCAAGTTTTCACTTCTGCCGGCACTCTCGGGGTGCAACCTATAGTTTTTTTTAAATATATTTTGTACTTGTAATCTATCTGTTATGTTTCCTTATTTTATATATTTAAAAAAAATAACATTAATATTACTGCAATTTATATTATCTGATTAGTAGTTGTATCTTAAAACGGAACATTATTTTGCCCATATTCTTCTTCACCTAACTTATAATATTTAATTAACTTTAGCCCCGACTCTGACGGCTTAAAATTGTTTTCAGTTTTGACAAAATGCTGCTTTGAGCCGGAAATTAAAGAGATTCCGCGTTTAAACGACCTTGTAAAATAATTTTTAAAGATTATTTTTGAGAATATTTATTAATTCTTGGATCAGATTTAAAGATAAGACGCAAAGTTTATTTATGATTTGCTAACTCATCAGGTACCGGTAAGTAGTTCTACATAGATGATTTTGGTACAAGTACACCATTCGCATTTCACATATACGTACGTGTACTACTTATATCTGTTGACGATGTCACGTTTAAATAGCGACCATAATATGAGGTAACCAAATTAATAATTAGGTACGTTAAAAATACTTGATATCAAACGTTAAAACTTTGAAAATAATATTTTTATTTTCGAAAAAAATTACCTATTTTTCTTATTATGACGTTTTATACTTGTATATGACTTTTTATGAATGAAAATGTATGGGAAAATTAAGCTAACAAAATCGTAGTCAATACCTGGTAATATAATCATACATTACTAAAATACGAATAAATATTTACTTTAAAAATATATCAACTTGAAATAAAGCTTTTAAGGTATGCGTTTTAACTTTTAATTCACTTATACGTTGCGATATTTATGTACTCCCACAGGAGGCCCATATAATATAGTAAATATATGTGAAAAGTTTGTGGAGGGCATGGGCGTTAATTGTAGTAAGTAACCTTTTTGTTATTAATCTATGTAAAATCGTCTTTACCACAACTGACCAAAACGTTCACATATAATTACTATATGTCTGATTAATATTATAATAGCGGTTAACTAATGTTTTATGCATAAGAGTAATAATAATTAAATCACAATCGTCATCATTTCTCACTGTCAAATTAATATGGATGTGATGGCTTGTTGCCAAATAAGATAATTTGCAGATTGATGTTTTACCTACAAACTTTTGGTGTAACTCTAATTTCGAGTGCGCTTAACTAATTGCGCTCTTGTATTTAATGAGTTTCTGACTGATAGACTTTAATCTAATATATAAAATTCTCGTGTCACAATGTTCATATCCCATACTCCTCCGAAACGGCTCGACCGATACTTATGAATTTTTTATGCTTATTCAGTAAGTCTGAGAATCGGCTACTATCTTTCGAACCCCTATGAGGGGTCCACCCAAATTTTTTTTATTTTTTTTGTTTTTATTTTTTTATACAGCATACAAAAATATATACAACCCCTAATTTTCGCCCCTCTACGATCAACCCCTATTTTTATTATAATAGATAATTATTTTTATTGAACTAAAAATATGTTTCTTAGAAATAATATATATGGCAAAACAACGTTTTCCGCTTCAGCTAGTTTCTTTATAAAACTTAAGTTTATAATGTTTATGGTAGGGGAGCCCAAGAGGGGATTTCGGGATTTACTAAAGCGCGGCAGATTACTATATAGGGGGATACCTTGTACCCGGTTAAGTACCTCCACAAAATATGAGGCCCATATATAAGCCCGCTGAAGGAGACAGGATCAGATTAGTAAAAAAAAATTGACCATCAGAAATTCCCGAGCGCGTCAGATTAAGGTAGGGTGAGTTAATTACATCCTAAAAAGTGTATATTCCACTAATCTGACAATTTGAGAGTGACGGAAAAAAAGGGGAGGGCAACAAAGTTGTAAAAAAAAACGTCATCTCGACATTCTCGAGCGTAGCTAATTTTTCTTTTATTTTGAAGGAAATAATTCCAGAATAATGAAAAATATATAATCTGACGATTTCCGCAAGCCGAAATAACAAAAATTCGTCGATAAAGTTAAATGCGTGCAGCTGCGTGATGCCTACATTTCCTTAAACCGATCGGAATCTACTAAACGGCGTTCAAAATATTTCCCTCAAAATTACATTTCCTGTGAATTTGAACCGATTCGGACCGATAGATTTTGAGAAATTTTGAAAAATCTTAAAAAATAAGAAATATTTTTTTTAAGTGGTTTCTTTATCGATCAACTTCAAAAACTAATCCGCCTTTGAGCTTGAAAAACCACGTCGATCGCCACCAAGCTGGTCAAAAGCGGTTGATTCGTTCGAGAGATATCGTACATGAAAGAAACCCGAAAAAGTGTTTTTTCGGGATTACTCCGAAATTTGTGGTTCGATCAATTAAAATTACTTATGAGAATGATAAAACTGCGTCGAATGCCGCCAACCGCGTGAAAATTGCTTGATCCATTCAAAAGTTATTGCGGTTTGAAAATTCCAAAAATAGTGTTCTATGAAACTTCTATCAGACTTTCGAGCTGGGAGAGCTCAAATGCATAGAAATGTTATTTCTTTGAACTCAGCGAGCTCAAAATATCAATTTTAAGCGCCCAGGAATGGAATTAGCGGGAAGTTGCAGGGATGGCCCTTTAGGTGAACCGTTTTTCTTTATTTTTTTGTCAGATCAGGCGAATCCCTCTAGATAATCGTCAGATTATGAGACAGTACGTTTAGAACATAAAGATGAACCACATATATCTTAATCTGACGCGCTTGAGTATTTCAAAATTGCGATTTTTTTTGCAAATTAAGAAAATGGCTGTGGGTTTGCGTCCCATCGAAATCGTCAGATTAGTGAATGAGAGATTTTTTTTGGTGCACTTAACACTCCCTTAGAAAATCTGACGCGCTCGATAAATATTTTTTTTTTTAATTTTCAACCCTTAAATACAACCACCCGCATCATGCAAACGATCAGATTAACATACGTACATTATTAAAAATACGTAGGGCATAGATGCTATCAATATCTGACGCGCTCGAGGATGTCCATGCAACAGTTTTTTTACCCATATTTAACTATCTATAGCCGCTTCCCCCACCGATGAAAAAGGAATTTATCATATAACATTTTTTCTTCTTTTATCTAAGCTTTGTATCCCAATAGGTCTTTACGACGCTCGAGGTAAATCCTTAGCATCGTGGGCTCTATAATGTTTAGTACATTCTCATAATCGCAACGTGAAGCCAAAGCAAATATAATAAATAAATAATGTATCTTATAATAATAAATATGTATAAGAATAGAATTAACTTTAATAAAGCATGCCCTCTCACAACATTGCTGTGCCTAACCAAGGTCCTTATTGTAATAAATTATAAGGTGTCACGTGTAAAATATGAACATAAGGAATGCAATAATGAATGGAGTTTATTCTTTATAAGTATTAATATTATATTTTTTTTTGATTTGGTAACCATTTTAAGTAAACAAAATGTCAGTGTGTTTCAAACAATCACATAGTTCTAGAAATAAGAGGTTTTCATAATTCTGCTAATATAATAATATGATATGCTGCAGCCACTGTTCTGGTACCGATAATTTTTTTTTCTTAATATTTCTCATAATAATTTTCATCTTAAAATATATTTTTTTCTTCATTTTTCTGTTTTGTAATGTGTACATCATAGTCTCTGTATTCTCTAATACATGCCTTCAAAATACATAAATATCGGAATCTATGTGATAGCGTTGGAATCAAGAAAAAATTTCATATACACACGTTGTATGTTAGTCAACAGGATTTTGGTAAACAAATAGTCATATCGAGATGAAGTAAAATTAAAAAAATTGGGAACTTAGGCCACAGACGAATTCATGAGATTCATAAGAATCGGTTTAGTAGTTTTGGAGATCCCATTTTGAGCATTTAACATACAATATAGGTCAATGTAGATATGTACTTGAAACTGGTTGAATTTTCCTTAGTAACTTCTACTCTTACAGGTTTCAGTGAATAGTTTAACATATATTGGTAATCATACCGGTTCTAGGTGATAATCGCGGCGCAGTTTCCACTGTAAATGTAACATGCTCTGATCTGCCTCTTATATTGGCTGCATATACAACAATACGTAAATGGCGGTTGGCACCCAAACGCCGTAGATTCCATACTGTCAGTGAATTCGTTGAATTGACTACGAGGCCCTCGTTCGCCCATACTTCCGCTATGTATGTACAGGGGAGGCCGCCCTCGTAACCTGCAAGAATAATAATTTTTAGACTTAAATAATTTTTTTTTAACTTATAGAAAACATTATATACGAACATTTACTATTATTATTTAGTAATTTGTTAAAAAAGGAATTTTAGACTAAATTACACTTGGAAAAATATATTTCTGTTAATATTTACTTGAATGAACATTTAGATAATATTCAGTTGTGATATGTGATATCTCGTACTATAAGAAATGTATTATTATTATTAAAAAAAGTTGGATTACATTGACTGAAATTATAAGAGGAAATATACGAAGTACGTTTAATAAATACGTTAACCATTTATATTTATTGCGATATCGTAAAGTACTATAAAAATATTAGACTCATACCACTAGTTCATGATATATGAAAAAAAAACGTTTTATAGGCTCGTCACGGCCAATTTATTCAAAGCTAGAGCACAAGCCGGAAGCTGCCTCGCTACCAACACGGTACGCATTAGACAAATGCTAACAGAACTTTAGCAACGCCACAACTTCTTATCGAACATGAATAATGGGTATAACTGTGACACGTATTGTGCAATTGTCCCACTTACATTTGCTTTATTGCAGAATTTACTTTTATTGAGGTCAAGAGGACAATTAAATTATATATACAACAAATAACAAATTATAAAATTGACAAATAATCTGGTTTTTTTAATTCATATTATTTTAAAACCAAAGCTTTTAAGATATTCATTAATTTAATATGACTTTTAGCTAGACAACACATCTATTTATTTTTAGATTTAATTAAATAGAATTCTTAAATGGCCGGCAACGCACACGCGAACCCTCTACGGAGGTATCACTTAACATCAGGTGAGCCTCCTGCCTGTTTGCCCTCTGCACTATAAAAAAAAGATATTTTGTCTCTTCTGTCTTGTAAAAATATCTCCCCACTATAACATTTGTCGTAAAAATAATAAGGAATGATTTTAATATGCATGTGTATTATATAATATTTTCAAAACTCACTTTTATAACTATCAACATTTAATAACATACATTCATTAAAACTATATTTTCTTATTTAGAAGCGTGCTGAGTATGCGAGTGTTATGTGGTCTCCATATTATACAAAATATAAAAAACAATAGAAAATATACAAAAAAGTTTGTAAAATTCCTTAGTTTTAAAAAATACCAATCTTCGATAGTTATGCTCATTCTTGCACTTATTTTAATTTAGACTCATTAGAAAGTCGGCAAGTCAAAACCTCTTTTTTTACATGCTATTCTTCATGGGCGGATCGATAGCCCCTATTTGCTGTCGTTAATTTCTTTTAAAATTCCTTCTCAATTCACAAGACACTCAAAATTGTTCCATGTCCTCTACGAACTCAATTACCTCATAATTCACCAATGTTTCGGGTTTTATCTAACTATACACTAATTATAGGAATTTGATATTTTCCACCTCAAAGGAATTAGAAAATATTTGAAGGGGGAAGGAATTTTGCTTAGGTTGTATTTGGTATTATTTTTTGTTTTAAATATTAAATTTCAGTTTTCTGTATATATTTTTTCTATTGATGCGCTTATTTGTTTCATTTTTTTTATATAATATTGTTTATCTATGTAATCTGTTTTGGCTTTTTGTACTGTATAAGTGTTTGTTTTGTAATATTATGTATGTTAGCTGTAAGATTACTTATAATTAAATAAATAAATAAATAAATTATAATGTTATGTAAGATGTTCATAATATTTATATATTTCTTCTTATAACTTAATACAATACAATGGGTTAACCCAATCTTAAGCCAATTGCTTAATAAGCTTTTCTTCCTATGTACGAGTACGACAAGAACATATTTTATTCATGAAGAAAGCTGTAATTCTCATTACCATACATATCATATTATTGATTTATTTCCAATCTATCGTTATATCTGAGACAAAGCCACACCACCACAATTGTAAACCAATACCTGATAGGCACGTCAAATCCAGGGAATCGTCAGTCAAGTTGTATACAGTGCAATTGGCTGGGGAGTCGGGCCGTGTCGCCGGCAATAGGGTGTAGACACAAGGAGATACTTGTTGCCCGGCAAGGTTCGTTGCCCGACAGGACAGTGTCCCATAATCTACGTCAGATACCGGTGTGTAGGTTAACACCGATCTGCCATCCTTTGCGTGGACTGTGAAGCGCTCCTGTAGGAAAAAATACGGTTGTTTATGGTAACTTTTGATTCATTCATTAGATTAGAAGTAAGTCAAAATTATATTAAAAATATGGTTGGTACGTCTGTAATAATAATGTGCATTTGGTAATACAAAAAAATAGTGATGTTACTATTGGTCTTGGTCTTAATTATGTATGTTTCAAGTTAATTTTCTTCTAATAAGCAAATAGGTTATCTTTTTAGATCTAAGGAATGCCGGGTTTCTCACGATGTTTTTCTTCGTACGAACGAGTCTAAATGCGAAACGTGCACGACGCACGTCTTACATCTGAATTACAATGCGCAAAAGAATATTATACGTTGTTATAATATACGGTATGGTACTTTTTACATTTTGCTCACTCAGGCTTTCTTATAAGCGTAGCAGTTTCCTAAATCGTCGGAGCTACACCCCGAGTATACATAAGGAGTCTTACGCGAGAGTATAGCCACACGTAGGCACTCTCTTCGACTGTTACATTGCATTCATCCGTTACATAGCAATTAACATTTCATTATTTCGTTTATATTCTATTGTTGTACGCGAGTGGTTAATATTGAGAAAAACTAAAATCCTTTATTATTTAAAGCACCCCGAAACACACTGTAAAACATAGAGAGATACTCTAATAATATGTATATTGTATACCCTGTTCTCTGAATAATTTTTGCAAATAAAGAAATACAAATTCCGTTCATTTTACAAATAAATAACGATACAACATATTTTAAATGAAAACATCAGTTATTTTAATTAGACAAAACAATGAACGATGAAAACAAAAGACTCCCATTTCCCTGAAAATCTAATACACTTCAATTTCGTAAAGTTAATCTGGTCGCCACAAGTTTTGTCAAGAAAATGTGCCCCCGACCGCCTCCAACGTCGCTGTTATAAAATCCTATTAATTTTCACACCGCAGAGTTTGTACTAGAAAGTTTGATCAAATTTTTTAACTATTCTACCATAACTTGTAACATTTACAAGCTTTTAGAAACTTACAAGTCTTTCATCAAAATTAATTAAACTGAAGTTGACATTTTCCTCTTACTGATCAGATTTTCGTATAAAAAATATAAATAAAAGACATTAATAGGGAAGCTGAAACAAAACTTTCATTGACCTGTCGGTCCAGATATCGGTGGAAAGGCACCGTGGAGAGTGTATTTCGCGAGCTCCAAGTGGCCTATTGGCAACCAGCAGCGCAGTGGCATTCTCTTGTCTTGGAGGCCAAAACAATATGTAAGTATTTACAAAGGTTACATTTTGTTTTTTATCAACTAAATTTGGGATTTTATTTATTTTTTTTGCCTTATAGTTAGTCAAGCAACTCAACATTGAATCCTTAACCACAGTGTACAAGAACTAGCATGTCTTAGATTAAAAAATCAAAAATCCAACACAAGTGGCCTACTATCTATTCCGTTTAACGCTAACGTTGCGGCGTTATCGAAATCAAATTGGTAGGGTTGTCAAATGTTCTGTGAATTCAATCGTACGATAGCAGTCGAGCTTAGTCTCTGGCTTTGTTAGTTACTGCCAGACTAGAGTAATTTGACATTTTGACAAGAGAACGCGGTAAATTAATTTTTGATAATTTTGTTGTAAGATGTATTAGAGTAGCTACTATTGGAACTCTACTAACGAAATAAATTTAATTAAAAATGTCACTTCCCTTCAGTTTCTAAAGAGTTAATCGTACGATGCTGTAAATTCGTTTCTTAGAAATCGTGGGCTATATTCGATACGATAGGTCAAATTACACATAACAAATAATAAAACCAATTAATTACTAATCTAAAAATATATTTTATTTTTTTCCTTTTACTCGCTATCCTAACTTCCTTCAGTGCCATTGATCGGAACCCTTTACGGTCCTTAAAAGTCCATCTATCTGTGCATCTTGCTATATGCCCCCCGCAAACAACATAACGTAAACAAATATCAAGGGTACATTTTTTATGATGGCTTGGATGGATACTTTAAACTACGTATCGCTAATAACGTTTGTTTAGGGGGGCAGTCAAGAAGGGGACCAAGCAGCCCAATAAAAATTCTGTTACTAAGGAAACGGACGGTAATTATTTATTTAAAGTGAAAAAATAATCTATAAACCCACATATAGGGAATATGTGTATACAAAGGAATATGTATATGTGTCGCAGCCAACTAGATTAATTAGCCGTAGAATTAACAGTCTAGCCGTTTAACTAAACGGCGCCTTTTAACTAGCGGCCTGAAAGATGTTCAGCCAGTTGATTAAACAGCTAGGCAAATGACTTAGATCTTAACTTAAGCAATTTAATTTTAAAAGAAATATTTGTTATGTCATATGTTTATCTTTTTTATTTCAGTTAAACGGCACTGTTTAGTTAAAAGGCTAGGCTGTTAATTGAACGGCTGATTAAACTAGTTGGCTACGACATATTTACGAAGTAGGCATTAATGAGTGACGCCACAAAAAGACGTTTTTCATTTGTCGGTCCCATGTCAAAGCGTCTTTGAAGGAGCGATTAAATAAATTTATCTCAACAATAAATTTTCGCTTTTATTCCTAGCACTTATGATCTCTTTTGGTCTACACAGTTTTTACCATAAACATCGCTTTGTATGCAGTGAGCCCCGATTCCTACATATATTTGCGTAAATACAAATCAAAAGTATCAGTGGACTGTATAACACCCTTTTCATACATAAAAGGGTCGTAATATTGGGATAGACATGACAATTGTTCTTTGGGAATTCGTAAAATATTGAGAGATGTCACGAGACATTTTTAGAGCACTTTCACAGTTATGAAGAACGGTATACTTAGGTGAAAAATGCCATAACATTTTTAGGTTTTTGTTTTATTGCTAAGTATGGTGAGCATAATGCAAATATGGGTGTTCTTCAAAACCAAATAATAGAATGGAAATATTTTGTCAAATTATAAGAAAGACAACTATTATATTTTAATATTTAATAATTTGTACAACATTGACGCATTTTTATCTAGCCTTAAACTAGCATTTTATCGTATATGAAATAGCTCTTAGAAATTGAAGTATAACCTATTTTTAAGACGTTCCAGATCACTACAAAGTTTTAGGTCAATTAAAAATTTATTTCTTTCATAAATTGATGCTAACAGCTGTTATAAATTGTAAAAGTTGAACTGAGCTGTCAATCTCGATGATTTATTTGCTTTTTGGTGAAATAAACACTTGATACGCGAAAGTCCTATACAATTTATTTTCGTATATTGAACAAAACCAATTTATTGGAGAAATACATACGTTTAATGTTTTTGAGGCAAACGGGGTAACTTTGTATAATGTGATAACCGCCTCCCATAGACGCCAGGGACTAGCAGGTGTGTTGGTGACCTTTCTAAGACTGGTACGCTCTTTTCTTAAAGGCCCCTAAGTCATATCGGTTCGGAAATATCTCTACTGGCAGTTAATACCACGAAGAGGTGGTCTGCAGTAAAAAGCGCTGTGTAACGCCAGGAGTCGAGATGAAAAGGATAGAATATCGAATTCTGGCTTGACGTCCGATGATGGAATTCAACCATATTCGTTCAAATAATGATTAAACGAACTTCCCATGATTAATCCAGCAGCTGACCGAACCAACATTTCTACGCAAAGTCAAATTAAGGATCAAATCGATCAAAAAGAGCAACGAATTGTCAACGTTTCGAGTCGTCCTGCGTTGGATGTGTTCAAATGAAAGAATTAATTAACTAAGGAGTTGTAAAAATTTCGTTGAAATAAATATAAATAGTTTCGTACGCAATAAGCTATTAAAGTCAATTTGAAATAGCCAAGAATCAAATCTACCCGAAATTAGATTCTTGGGAATATTTATATTATTTTTGAATAAACAACCATTTATTATATACTTGCTGGACTCAACTTCGTCTGCGCAGGATTAGTATTTCGAGTAGCTTATATTAGCGTGGCGTAGAAATAAACTACTAAAGATATTGACTATTTAAGATCAAGATTTCCATCATACATTACATATGTATAACTCTAGCGATTTTGGCAGCGCACGCCAGACTAGCTTGCAGATGGTATATTTTTTCCTAATTGATATTTTGGACAATTCACACAATTAATAAATTGTAGCCTTTCTGTTATTCGGATGCATATACGTAAGCTATATTATTGTAAAGTTTCATTGAAATCCATTCAGTAGTTCTTACGTGAAAGAGTACGTTTATAATATTAGTAGGATAAAAGTATTCCAACTTTACCAAAAGTATGCTTTTGCAACCCAAGGATATTCAAATATACAACAAGCAATATCTAAATGTTGGTTTAGTTTCTTGTTATGATAAAAAATAAAAATAAATCAGTGGCGCTACAACCTCTTTAGGTCTTGGCCTCAGACTTCTGAATCTGTTTAATGATCATTTTAAAATCTAATAGGCAAATAGGTGATCAGCCTCCATTGTGACTTTTTGGGTCTAAGACATGTCGGTTTCGTCACGATGTTTTCCTTCACCGTTCGAGCAAATGTTAAATGCACACATAGAAAGAAATTCCATTGGTGCACAGCCGGGGATCGAACCTACGACCTCAGGTAAGTGAGTCGCACGCTGAAGCCACCAGGCCAACACTGCTCTAGTAATGATACTCAGTACTAATTAACGACAAGTCTTGAGATTGCTAATATTATAAGCGTGATGAACCGCATAATAAACGGATTAACAGATTCCGCTACTCACCGCATCGACCTTTATAGATCCGGCGGAGTTATTGAGTGTCCACTCAAAGGTGTCGGGAGGGGGGAAAGCGTCAACTTGACATTCGACACTTGACGGTTCTTGAAGCGCCGCGCCAATCAGTTTGATTTCACGACTGTGGCACAGTGGTCTATCTGTGAACAAATTTGTTTAATATTAGTTAGTTAGAACAATTAATTTATCATGATGACAGATTAGGTTTATTTAAAGCATAATAACTATTCATTAAATTATCAATTGAAAATTATGAAAAATTGTATTACAGTAAAAGTAAATAGTATTATACGTGTAAAATTAATTCTTTAGCAAAATTTTATTGATATTTCTTCTGTGACGCTTTTGATTTTTGGCTCTAAGGTTGTGATAGTTTCTTCCTCTGCTCAAACGATAGTTAATTCCCTATACAGAAGCATAAATTTGTGCACAACCGAAACTCGAACAAAAAGTGTTCGGTTTGTAAAACGGACGCTTAATAAAAATAATATTTTCATTTGAACGGCTTTAATGAAATACAGGTTTTATATATTTTCTAGGTAAAAACCCTTTGTTTTGTGATTTTTATGAAACGAACATACTTTTTTAAAAAGGTTTTTTTTTATAAGTATTAAGTCCTTCTTCAATATAATAAACGTATTTTGTTTTAATGAAACCTTGTTAAATTCTTGGCCATTTTCATTACTGGCTTCAAAACAAATCCAGTAATTTACCTTTAAATCGTTCACCATATCTAATTGATTAAATGATCCACATTGAATCTCTTTGTGATCCAGTCTTGAAATCAAACATGCTACACAATGGACGTCATTTTGCTTTGATAACCCAATAGATTAGATAGCATTTTGGCCAGTCTATTGTACTAAATAAGTGAGAAATTAGGACCATTATGACCTATTATTGATTTTCTATTGATTGATAAGAAAGTGCCAACAATTATTTTAATACGGCTTCGTAATCGGCAAAAAGGATAGGACGGTTATATCATCGTTGAAAATGACACACACAGACGAGAACGAAAACAAAAGACGTAAGAATTATTTTAGTTACGAAAAAAGTAATTCAAAACAATAAACAAAACACTGGGGATTACAGCTCCAATTAATTAACCATATGTTCCTTAAATCGAGACATCATCTATAGAACATGATTATTTGAAGTTCAGATATTAAATAAGATATATTTTGGTCTCATAAAATACGAATGATGTAATCAGATCAAAGGAAAATGCATCTCTTATGTATAACCTTTAGGTTGAATCCAGCATATACGCTTGGATGATGGGGTTGTATGTACGCTTGTTAAAGATTTAATAGCCGTATGGTTGAGAGTACTGAGTACCCCAAGCATACCCCTTAGCCAATGGTTTCCGCACGGAAAATGCGACAAGAATTAGAGATGTCACTGGTTAGGTTTTTTGTTTATTATACTTACAGACAACTTGCATCCTCAATGGTGGAGACTTGCCGTCTCCCTCTACGTTAGAAGCTGTACAAGTATACAGCCCCGCTTGATGTCGAGACACATTTCGTAATGCGAGATTTGTGTTGCCTGTCAGTATCACGCCGTTCGCTGCGTTATGCTGAAGTAGAACGCCCTGTGAAATTAGAATATATTTAAGATATATACTTTTTGAAGAATCATGGCATATATGGTTTTTAATAATATATTTTAATCATGATAATATTAAAATAACTTCCGACAAGTTTGGTCAGGGGAATTATCATTGGCATTTTAAAATCCTTATTAATGACCGCTGTCTCAAAGTGTAGTACGAGGAAATTAAGTAGGTACTCTTTTAAAAATTATAAACTGACTAAGGAATTGATTTTAAATATCCTAAATAAATACCCTCATCTCTTAGGTTCGTAGGTGAACATGTGGAAACGGGCATACCTTAGGCCCAAAAAGGCGCATAAGGCTATTCGACTATTAAAAAAAACAAATGATAGATAAAGAGGATATAGATCAGATAAATCTGATAAACCTAAACAGTGGCGGCAGTGCTACGACACTGTTTTTTTAATAAAAATTCATGATGAGGAACAGAGATTGTAAAGATCGTCAATCATAATTCATATGGTACAATTGCTTCGGTAAAGATATTTCAAAGTCTGTTTTATTCATTTAATCTCCTAAAAATTCCAAACGTAACCTAAGTTTAGGTAAGCCTAGTAACTTAGTAATAATTCAAAAACATACCCTGATCTATAAAATCTCTGAAAATATGATTTCCTTCGCATCATTATCGTCTAAATATTTATTTTTAAAAACGTAGATAACCCCATTAGTTATCAATTCTCTTAAACAGACCGTTTTAGACAAAGAAAAAGAATTCTGAGTCAAGTTAGTTGAAGGAAATTATTATTATTTAAATTATATAAAATCTTTGAAAAACATAGATTAAAAAACACTGCAATTATAATTTCAATGCAATTTGTCGAAAAATTAACCACGAGATTAAAGTTTTGATATTAAAGCTTCATCAAAAATTGTTCTACGAAAAACTAAATGTTTCCACTGAGCATACGAAATTATAACCACAAACGAGTTTATTTAAATGCAAATTGTCATTAAACTTTAGAACACCTTTTGGAGCTAAAATAATTTAGATTAGAATTTTTAAATGACATCATGATAGAAGGCTAATAAAGAGAGCAAAACGCCTAACAGTGTGTCTATATAGCACATGTTTCTTGATTAAACTATTGCGTTATGACAATCAATAAT
Organism: Pieris macdunnoughi; assembly: GCA_905332375.1. Taxonomy (NCBI): domain Eukaryota; kingdom Metazoa; phylum Arthropoda; class Insecta; order Lepidoptera; family Pieridae; genus Pieris; species Pieris macdunnoughi. The sequence goes on along the minus strand of CAJOBZ010000017.1, from coordinate 2,154,425 downwards.
AAAAAATATTAATTTGAAATGCCTTCTATAATAATTATGATTTTGTATAAGATATCATTAGTGATATGTTTAACAAAGGTACGAAACTAAAGATCCCTATTTTAAGATGTTAATGTCAAGAATCTGTGTAAAATTGCCAAATGTTTAAATTATCTTCTATGGGACCAACAAAGTGTTGAATAAATTACGCATTTATATAATATATACTTATAACAGTAGCCAATTACAGAGCTTTCAGAAGACATTATAGTTAAGAGCTTTTATAACGCCGTCGTTCCTCAATTTTTGCGCATAGAGAAATCGCGGCAGAATAGAAAAATGAAATAAGGCTTTATTATGAGAATATAGGCTTTAGTTGTAATTTTTTTTATATTTATTTATTTATTATATACATGATCTTAAATAGAAAGAAGTTGGTGTGGTGGAAACACAAACTGGACACAGTTAAAATTGAAACAGAATGATTGGAATTTCGGACATATACATTAGTTGGAATCGTTTCGCTCTATATAACCATTGAATGTCAATCAACCACAAGAATGAAGCTATGATTGATATATTAGATACTGTAATTAGGCTTAACATGCGTTCAATGTTACATTAGCCATATGTATTAAGTATTAAATTAATGAAACGTTGTAAAACATAATAGCAAATCTGAATATTATGGAAATTAATGTTAATCAGATATATATATACTTGGTTCAATATACAAAGTAATCATAATTCTTAAATTCGAATACAACTTAATTCTATGAAATAATGCAATAATCTTCCATATAAGAGATGTCTGACAGGTAACTTAGATATACTTTTTATAATTTTCAGTAATAATAATGTATATATAGCGCGCAAGAGAAGAGGTAAAATGAAAGCATTAAAATAAAAGTATTAAACGCGATTAAATATTTAAAAAGTCAAACAATACTTATAGTTGATTAATGAAATTTAATAGAATGAAACCCTAATTTAAATAACAGAAATATTATATTCGTTTGTTATATTTCTACTAAAACTTCGACGGAAAATAAGCTTTTAAACAAAAATAATTAAATCCAAATCGGGTCAAACTTATAACACTTTTACGTCTGGGGTAAAATACTGTTAAGTTCTAAATAATTCTCTTGTATTTGTTAAACGGTCCGATATAATAAATACTATTCAAAGTTATCATTTGTCTCTTCGTTATCACGTTGCGTTAAAGGTCTACTAATAAGGCACAGTTTATTAAAGACAAATTGCACTCCACCAATCATATTAATACGAAAGAATTTGTATGACTCAAATCTTGGCGATTGAAAAGAGTGGTGGAGAGCTTCTTGCCCGCTCAACGCCCTTGATTTGCTAACTGGTAGTAAATTTAATTTTATAATCAATTTAACATATTTTCTTTTGACGTTCCTAAGTGTACTTGGTTGCCTATATGAATAAAGTTATTTGGAGTTGAACAAAAGAAAGTAAATTTACCAGAAAGGTTTTATCTTAAAATAGAACGAATTAATTGTATCGGAACAATATTGGTTATTTTGTTTGGTGGCACAGAGTTAATAAAACGTTCAATTTTGTCGTGTTAATAAAAACATAGGAAGCACAATGAATACTGAATATTTCTGACAGTAACATGAATAACATTCGTAATTGATGTAAAATTTTACCAACCATTTCTGCCGTGGTTCTACATTTTATTAAAACAACTAGAAAAATAAAAATAGGTAACAAATAAGGAATTTATGTTTCAATAATGTAGGAAGAGGATGCTTGCTTAAGTAAACGCAAGCCCGATTTAATACCAGAGTACCAATATTCGATTTCTAAATATTTATCAACAATCAAAGCCTCATATTATTCAATATCTCCATTGTAATCTTAATTTTGTCTTCATTCGTTTAACCGCGCTGCAGTTGTTAATTTATTGTATTTGTATTAGTTTATCTAAATATATAAAACAAAGTCGTGTTAGTTACACCAATTATAACTCAAGATCGACTGGAATGATGTTAGTTATCTCTTTTTTGGTGGATTCTTCTCCGCTGCGAAAAGCTATATATATAATAAGTAATATATATATAATAAGTTATCGAATGACAATAAATAAATTGCAAACAGCATGTGCCATCTGTTGACAAAACTACGCATCATTTTACATCGAATTCGTGTCAGTTCAAGAAATTCCGATCTTGAGGTGAATTAGGAGATGCATAACCAGGCTTTGATCTTGATCGAAGACATGTGTACCTCATCAAAAAATGTTGTATATCAGAAAGTGCTTTGACATGCAGTATCCCAATATTGGCGCTAGAGAGAAGAGGCCTAATGTGTAAAACTGCCATTCTTCTTTCGCACTAAAGCATTTCAAAGTTGTATTAATGTTAACCTTAATAAAATCCTAAAATAAGTTTAACTTAAGTTAACACGATATTATAAGACTATGAGATGGAACGAAGTTCGCCGGGTCAGCTAGTTTTAAATAAAAACGATATGGACATTTGTGTACATAGACAAAAAAACGGACGATTTAATTGAATGAGAAAGGCTTTAACATATCTTTCAAGTGAGTATAGACTTAAACAGACCACTTACATTATGCTCCCAGACCACTTTGTAGGCTGGCGGGTTGGCGTCAACGTCGCAGCCAAAGTACACGTCATCTCCTTCCTCGATGTCATTCGGGTTCACGTTCGCGCCGAGGTGCATTCTCGCCTCAGGCACGTCTATTCAAATATTCATTCTATATCAAATTGAGTTTGCTTTTTGTATCGGAATTTTCTCGAATATTTGAGATTTGATAGACTCCGCGATATTCACGGAGCTGGAAAATTAGAATTTTAAAGCGATTGATTTTGAATGCCTTCATTTTAGACATATATGTAAGACTGACAGTATTAGTTTCTTGTAATAATACTGACGCTATTAGGTTCGTTTCCCGGAGAAATAGTTTATAACAATTTATTAATTTTATTAGTTGAAATGCACAAAAGTTTTAAAATCATAAATACATCAAAATTCAATCAAATTCAAATAATGAAATGACTGTTATGGTGTATTTGGTTTCCAATTTTATAAATATAATATAAGTTAGAAATCGTTATATGCTTTATAATTTTCGTATTGAATCTACGTAGAAAATAAATTTTAAAATGTGTGTGAGAAACCCACGGAATAATTTGCTATAAATTAGGCGAAAACTGTTCAAATTAATTATAAGCAACATTATCAATATTAATTACTTTAAAACTTGAAGGATTTCGTGGGATATCATCGAATTGATTACGTATAGTTCGAAGGCTTCGTTCACATGTACTGTGGTTTGTGGTCGTAATTTTAAACTAAACACTTCCTCATACAATGAATAACACATTTGTTGATATCTGATATGAACAAATGTGGGCAACTTAGTAATTGAATCTTTGTTATGTATTTTTATTTCCAAGAACACCTAGAAAGCCTTATATTTATTTAAATTATAGTGTAAGACAACAATTATATGTAATTACGCCCATTATTTATTTTTCTATTTTTTTTTAAGACAATTCACACCAATTGACCTAGTCCCATGCTAAGCTGGTGAAGCTTGTGTTATGGGTACTAGGCAACGGATATACATACATATTATACATAGATAGACATATAAATACATATTTAAACACCCAAGACCTAAGCACAACATCAAATGCTCATCACATCGATGTTCATCTCAGCCGGGGATCGAACCCGGGACCCATGGTTTCGCAGTCAGGGGTACTAACCACTAGACCAATGAGTCGTCTATATTGACTTAAATCTAAAATAGGTATTTTTAAATATTACTTCTTCATTATAATTAGATACCGTTACGTAATAGTACGTTGTTCTTCGTTGAGTTGTTTACAGTCAAGTCAATTGTCAACTCAACTCGGTGCCTAAATAGAAACTTGTGTTGGCGAGCCCAATCGAACCTACAACCTTTATCGTAATGTGTATGCACACGCACTATACACTAGCATTACACAAGCAAGTAGATTCTTAGCAAAACTACACTGAAACATATACTTACCTATAGTTTTGTTTATATATTTTTGTATAGATGTTTATGGGTGATGCAAGAGTTAGCTAGCTTAGTTTTTCGTCCACCAGAATTTTGTGGTGGAGCAACTTTACAAACATTTCTTAATGCCAAGGATATAATAATAAAATAACAGTATAGACACTGAGACGGTTGATGTCTGAATAGTTAATTTGTAACTTAGTAAAATTTACTGTAACTTTTTAATTCAAAGTCGTATTAAGAGCGCGTACTGGTTTCCCGCGTTATAAAAAACATAATTGCTCGCACAAGTACCCTATTATAGCACAAAGCTTGCATTTCAGCTAACAATAGTTCAAAGAGTACTCACAATATATGTTAAGTGGCAATTTACTTTCGATGGTGGATTTGTTAAATTTCTCGTGTTCCGCTCTACAAGTGAGTACTTGTCCATTTTGTTCCTTCAAAGGAGTCCACTGAAGTAAGGACTGTGTCTCGTTTCTGTTTTCTAAATCCTGCAACGATATTACATTTTAAATTTAAAATTTAATATACTGTTTTACTTAAGAATTTATCTAAGAAGTCTTAATGTATATTTCGTTAGATAATTTAAAGTATAGTATTGTCTTTGATTAACATAACCTTTACACATTTAAAGGTGGGGGTGTGGGAGGTACGTGTGTGTTAATCCCCCCTCTCTCCCCGGGGGTGGTTGGGTTTTTGAAAAAACTTTTTAACCGGATTAAAGTTATGTATTATTATAAATTTACAATTATTTAACATAATTTTAAATTTATAATAATACATAACTTTAATCCGGTTAAAAAGTTTTTTTTTAAATTTAAAGTACTTGAATTTTTTCTTTGAAAGTTGGCTTTAGTATAATTGTTTGAAACCACAATTATAATTATTAATATAGCTACTAAAATCATCATATTATGTTTGTTTTCAATTTATCATGAAAATTGTAGCGCCTCTGGGAATATAACATGTAACGTTTTTAGAAGTATTTTAGAATTATCAAAACAAAGTATCTGTACAACCTTAAAACATTCATAATAAGAAACACTTTTTTTTTAAATACCTGACGGCATATTATTTACCTGGGTTGATTTAAACATCCAAGTAAAATTAATATTCAATTTGAATCAAAAGATTCTATTTACAGAATAAATATTTTTTTGGACTTAACTATATATCTATGTTGATTCATACCCGTTGTTTGGTAACTGAATTCAGCTGTTTTCCTCCCAGCCACCACGTTATTGTAGCTGGCGGCCGCGCACCAGTAGACTTGCACCATAGTTCAGCTCTCCTCCCTACTGAGAGTGGTTGCTCTCGTGATACTATTTCTACTGATAACGGCCTCACTGTGAACAAATAATGGTCACTTTGATATAGCAAGAGAGTGTGCATAGTGTCTTGTTATACCAGTTGGACAGCGTTTTTTCAACCCTTAATCCTCATTGAACGTATATTATTACGTATATGTTGCAAGTTTTAAACACAATAATTTTATGACATTCATAAAATACGTTAGTGCAATGAGATAGTACTCATAGGATTTATAGTTTTAATATCATTTGCATAAAAAATAAATAAATAATGGAGGCGGCCTGAGAGAAAATTGTATCAAATAGCAAGTCAGCCAAAATAAAAAAATTATGTTATTATATTTATACATCGTTCTCTTTTAAGATCTATCTAAAATAAACGCCACAACCATTCTAATAAATATAACGAATTACTCCATATAAGGTAATATAAAAAAATTCAATGGCCGCAAGTGTTCGGTAAAGGGTTTTATTTCAGTCGATTGCCAGTAAGTGCTCATAAGTAACGGGAACAGACTTATTTACTTTAATAGCTTCTTTCTTTCTTTGTGCCTTTAATTTATGAATAATAAATGTCAAATACAATTGTTGTTATATAAGGAACGCACAACGTTATATAACTATTTCTTGATTACATAATTTTTCTTATACAAAACTGATAGTCGAGTGTATTCTAATTTAATGATTTTGTTTAAAAAAAATCATGTCAATAATCACAGTCTACCAGATATAATTACATCAAACTAAAGCATATGTTATTTTCACGTCAAATAGTTTTACAATTTAATTGATTTGTAAAATTACAAAAAAACTACATTTTACATTTTCATAATTCTTTAGTCATATTATAAACTAAAATATATTTGATAAAACATTTTTAAATTACTATAACAAACAACAATAACTAACCTTAAAATATATTATTCAAAAGAGTCCCTTTAGGTTTATTATTTGTAGCAATACACTATTTCTATACAACAAAATATCAAAACAAATAATATCAAAAATACTTCGATTTTCTAACTAAAATAAATTGAATATATTAAATAATATAATGGTTCTCGAATGCTTACGTTCTAAGAATGCAATCCAGCTATATCGCAATTTAACATCATAAAAAATAAGTTAGGTTATATGTAAATGTAAAATCACCCAAGCTTAGCAGTTCATAAATGAATTTATTGACGTAGAAAATTATGGAGAAAAACAAAGGAGTGTTTCCTCATTTTACGTTTGAAACAAGTTATTTCTTGGACGTATATTTAGTGAAGTGAAAACATTTTCAGAGTCGGTTCTGAATTCTGCACCGCACCTGCATTCTCCACAGTGCAATTTTTCCGAGTAAAACAATCATTTATACGAAACGTGATGAAAATAGACGGCTGTAGATTTGAACGATTTAATCTTCAGGCTTAGAGAACGAAGTGTTTCTAAAATGAAATCATTTATTTGCCTAATACACGCTAAACTGTCTAGAGAAATATTACAAATTATATGAACTACAACTTAATTATTAACCATGACTGCCGTAAAGTATGTGAAACGTTGAGGAATTCGTGTTTAATAATAATGATTGAATAAAACAGGCGTGGTAACACACCCAATAAAATTAAAAAGGAAATGGGCCGGTTGCTTTTTGCTCGCGACAGATGCGTCGATGGCAGATGGGTCAAAAAGGTCCTTACTTCATCGTCCATCAGGCAGAAAAAGTAAAGAATGCCTACCAAAAATCTGAGAATTTAAAGACACAGCATCACCCCTTCGGAGATCCTTAAACTTAATGTAACTTAAAATTAGTTCTCGAATAAAACCTATTTATTTTATATCTATTTAATATCCATGAACAAAGAATCTTTAGATTAAAATCCAAATCCGAAGAAATGAAACGAATATTACAAGACTTTGGTTTTTATTAAATTTAGAGAAGTTAATTGATTCAAGTTCATTTTTTCTCAACTCAGAAATCTTTTATGAAATTCATACTTATTTATTACTTTTGAGAAGTCGGTGCTGAAACTTTGGCCTTCGAGGCGGTAAATTATTTTTCTAACTTTTTTAATTAGATATACTCGATAAGCAAGTTCTCAAAATCGTTAAGAATGCTATATAAATAATATGATATTAAACTAGCTTTTATTTAATAGAATTTTGGATGAAGGGTTTATAAATCTCAAAAATATAATAAATTCACTTGAAGAAGTTACGTTAATGTATTTAATAAAAGCAAAGTTTTCGGGTAACTAGGTATATAACAATATATAGCAGTTACTTATATTCAATGAAAATTTATGTAAATAGCCTGAATACATATATTTAACAATTGGTATTCATGAAGATGTAATCATAGTGGTTCTTAGTTCCTGCCAACAATTATATACCATAAAGCTACAGTGTAATACACTATTTGAAGTAACAGTCAAAATAGTCTGCTTATATTTTCTACAACAATATGTGTGCCAAAAAGTAAAGTTGACTGAATAGAAGCATTAGCAAATTGATTTCGAGACATAAAAACAACTTATTATTTTACGCAATATTCCTTAATATCAGTCATTTTATATTTCAATTGATATATTTCCGCTTTATTAAAATTCTTAAGGAGTTTTCCTTAAAACCGGATTATTTTGTAAAGGAATCGAACGAAAAAGTATTAGATGACTATTTTTAGAAGACTTTCAAAGGCGAATAAGTCAAGTAATTTATGTTTTTCTTCATACAATAATTTATGATAATAAACACATTTATGAATAATATAAGCACCAACTATAGTTTATTACATAACTATCTGTTAACTATTGAGGAAATAAAATAAAATAAAATTTAGGAAGGTATATTACCTACTTAAAAATATATTATTTCAATACAGTATAAGAAATAAGCGTATAAGAAACTGAACTGATGAAACTACACGCGTTAATTATTCGTAGAGTATTGTTTATACAGCCTTACTCTATATGTAGACACAAAGATAACTTTTAATTTAAATTAGTGATTCCTAAGATAAGCGCTATCAACCTAACAAAAGCTTTATCTTTAGAATATTAAGTATAGGTCACGAGAATTCACTATTATTTAAGTTGAAGCAAAATTAAAACGTAAGAGTACAATAACTTTCACGACGCATTTCATACAATGCCTCCATATTAAATAACTTATGGAGTTAATATTCGAACTCGTAAACATCTGACGCAATAGAAAAGTTTCTAATAAACAAAGCCTGTGACATAGATACAAGCTTTTAATGCAACGGATATTAACTCGGATTGAAATTTCAAATATATATTCTGCTCAATAACAGCTTCAAAGTTTGAATAAATAAAAATGCTTTACCACTGAGCCATAGAAGCAAATCTATAGAGACTATAAAAAACACTTTTATCTATTAAAATATCAGTTTATCATATGTCATTTTAAAAAGCTCCTCAACATTAACAAAGCTTTGTGTTTGTATAATCTAACGATAGTAACTTAACAATGTACATAAGTTATATTCAATAATTAATCACATTTATATATTTTAAAATACCACTAGAGATCTATGAACAGAATATTATAGCTACTATAGTTAACTCCAAGAATTTTCCTTCAAGTTATGCAATGCTTGATTCATATAAGGTTAAACCCAAAGTCGAACTACAAATAAGCACATAGTAAAATATACTCACAATATAAGTCAATTCTCACAGAGGCTCGTTGTGGAGTCGACAACATTGTGTTATCTGCTGTGCAAGTATAGACCGATGATAGGTGAGCCCTCGTAGCATTAGCTATTACAAGTGTGAGGGCTCTAGATGAACTGGGCTGTGCTTCGCCCGCTCCAAGCGTAGCGAGCACCGTTTCAGCTTGAAGCCACTGAACTCGTGGTATGGGGTTGCCTGTAATTTATAAACTGTTTAGTACGAACGATTTATATTGTTAAAATTATTCACGTATGTTTTTGTGATTTAATAGGAAGATTTGACAAAAAGTCAACAACGTGTATAAGGCACATAAAAAAAAAAGAAAATTACTGACGCTAAAACGTTTTTAGGTCTTGGCCTCAGATTCTGTATATGTTTCATGATCATTTGTCAATCTAATAGGCAAGTAGGTAATCAGCCTTCTGTGTCTGACACGCCGTCCACTTTTTGGGTCTAAGGCAAGCCGGTTTCCTCACGATGTTTTCCTTCACCGTTCGAGGGAATATTAAATGCGCACATAGAAAGGAAGTCCATTGGTGCAAATCCCTGGGATCGAACCTACGACCTCATGGATGAGAGTCGCACGCTGAAGCTACTAGGCCATCACTGCTCTGCATAATATTTATATTAACTTAAATTAAATATAACGAACATAAAACCAAACCAATATTTTCAACTAAAACACATTTTTATAGCAAATAATTATGACCTCTCGCGCTCCGCACCAGTAGGCAATAATTCAAGAGCTTTTTCTCCGTGGACATAATAAAACGAAGTGAAATTCCAATTGGTTTAAACGCACGTTCGAGCGCTAATCCCGTTAAGCAGAGGTTATTTTTTAACCAACATTTTCCGTTTAAAATTCAAGAATACCGCTTCAAAAATGGCACCCCTGTCAACAACTACTTACAGCAATGAAGATGAATGATCGAATTGGAAAAGTCTATTTGAAAGTTCTAGTGCAGAGTTGATATGATTGATGACGTAATTAGGCTTTTAGCAATGTGAATACTGTATTAATATTGCCGCGATATGTTTATTGTACTATTGATAACTTATTTCGTATTATATTCATTAATCAAACACATTATTAAATTTCAATATGAATAGTATTTGCTAGTGCATGTCATTAATAAAGTACCTTCTTATAAAATCATCGTTTATTTCAATGTCCTTCAAAATAAAAAAATAAAAAAACTACAAAAATTCAGAGATAAACTATGCTATATATAACGTATTGCAGTGAACATTTCTGCGCATGTTTTCTTTGTAAATTGTCTTTATAGAGAAGTAGGTCATAAACTTTCTGTGGAGCTTTCTTTTGAATATAAGGTATGCCGATAACCTAATCTTTTCTTCGTCCTGTTTTGTGCACATGAAAAGTACATTTGGTTTAAACAGGACCTTAAGTTCAACGCACTGGAATGGAAATAAAATAAAATATTGTTTCAAGAAATGTCAAATCATTCTTTCTGTTTTACTTATTTCACAGTGCTCAAGATGTAATTGTGTAGACGAGTTTTTATTTTAAAAGAATTAGAATTGGCGACTTAACTACGCAAAATCTGCTTCTTTTTAATTTTATACATACAATTTTAATACTTGTCGAATCTCTTTGACACAGTATACATTACTTCAAGTGAACTGAAAATGTACTCACCCCCATCCACAGAGCAAATAAGTTTGATCTCCCCTCCTTCATTGTAAGGACCAGCTACTCCAGTTATTTCCTTCCCGAATTCGTCAAAGATCACCGGCTTAGACGGCAACTCTGAAAGCGTTTGTTATGTTAAACAGTTGTTTATTCTGAGGTGATTTAGTGCGAAGAACGTTTTTATAAATGAGCTGGTGAATATTTGTGAAATATTCGGGCTCAACAAATGCTTTATCTTTTTGTATTTTGAGAATGGTTTGAAGGCTTCATTGTGTTGATAAATAGTCGTGTGATAAGCATGGTTATTTTTCAGTTTAGCAAATAAAATTAAAACTATATTTCTTGAAATAAAAAAACCATTCAGTACAATCCAATGTAGTTTTATACAAATGAAAACCTAGATACTATATATTTAATAATTAAATTAATGTCCCAATCACTTACGAACTATTGATGTTTACGAAATAATAAATGAAGACAGAACCTTATTTGGTACTTTAATAGATTTACCAAGTTAATTATTATATAAACAAAATGTATTAAATTGATGTTTAATGATAATATTATGGTTTATATAACTTTATTATCAATTAAATTCTAACAATTTTTGTGTCGTCTTTCATTTTATGTACAGTACAGTACAGCTTATATGTGATTTTTTACATTATTTTCAATTCATAATAATGAACATTTACGAAGATTTTTAAATATGAAACAAAATGGAATGTGTTTCTAAAATTAGTAATAAGTTAAACTTGAACAATATAAGCTCATTAAAATTCGACTCAATGGCACAAAATAAAAGCTTTTATACGAGAAACTCCGTACCCATTTAATTTCATTTCAAGCGTTTAAGACGTTATAAGACATAAAAACTAAACGGTGTATAAACTGCCACTTAGTCTTTGAAGTTAATTCTAATGTAGTGTTTAATTTGTACCGCCGAGTGACTGGTAACAAGAAGTTATGTATTTATGCGTTTTCAGTCACGTTAATTTTGTCGTAGCGTGTTTATGACTTATCAATGGTCTAACCAAAAATTATTTTCTTAAACAAAAAACACTAGTAGTTCCTAAGATAAGCGCGTTTGTCTTGTTAAAAACTTATTGGATTTTGACAAACATGACAATTTGCGCCAAGTCTCGTTTCTGAATCTCACACTTAGTCAAACATCATTCAAGAGTAGCTGTCATTGTCAGCAGTCAAAAAGGAGTAATATGATAATTGAGTTGTATTATTATTTACTTTTTTATTAATAATAAGGTAAACTTAATATTTGCATTTGTAAATATGTGAGCTCTATGTTTCTACATAATAAAGTTTTTTTTTATAGAACAGGGGGCAGACGGGCAGGAGGCTCACCTGATGTTAGGTGATACCGCCGCCCACGGACATTTTCAATGCCAGAGGGCTCGCGAGTCGTACGCTCTTTTTTTGAACGACCTTAAGTCGAATTGGTTTGAAACAGTGGGTAGCTGGTTCCACAAAGTGGTCGTGCGTGGCAAAAACTGCCTTGAAAAACGCTCCCTTGTGGAACGGCGAACGGGTGGAATTTCGTATTCTGCCTCGACGTCCGATGATGAAACTCAGCTGCAGGTATTAATCCGAACAACTCCTCTGAACACTCTCCATGGTAAATGCAGTAGAAGATGCAGAATGACCCCACATCTCTACGCAACGCCAAATGATCAAGCCGCTCGAAGAGGGATTGGTCGTCGACGATTCGAACCGCTCTTCGTTGAATACGGTCAAGTGGAAGGAGCTGGTACTTAACTACCTTTTGGAAGGGACAACTAGGCTTTTTTTAATATTCTTAGCTTTTATTTTCATGCGTGCCTTTTTTATAGGCCGAATTAAAATAAATGATTTGACTTTTATAATAATTATAAATTGATAATATACATATATAAAACCGAAATAATTATATATTTGTTTTAATATGTAATGAGTAGCCTGCGATCCAAATCTTTTATGAATGTTTTAAATCAATATTGAAATATGAAATATTATTGGTCTAAACTTAGAAATGTAATCTGGGGGCTTACTTGTACTAAAAGAAATATGAAACCGTATTCAAGTAAGAATATAAGTTATTTATAAGTAAATCACATCAAACACCTTTTGAGAAATAATATTATAATCATAGTAAAATATCCACCATTCAGACCTGCAACTGAGAAACGATTGCATCTGAGATCTTTCAATAGATAGTATTTCTTTGATGTTATTACTTGCAAAAGCTTGCTTTCCTCAGGAAATGCACGAATAAAATTATTTTAAGCAAAAATGTATTTAGATATAAAAGGCAGTAGCCCAATAGGTACGGCACGTCTTTTCATTAACCATTGATGGATGAAAAAACACATCGTCGATTTTGTGTATCTTGTCTAAAAGTGGTCACTATACGTTATGATACATTTTTGAAACCTTCTGGTGGGAATATTATAAAATAAAAATAAAAAATGTTTACTATGGAACATAAGATACAGATATCACATATTCGTCATTAAATTTGAATTTGTAGGCACAGTGACCCCAAATCTCTACGCAACGCCAAATGATCAAGCCGCTCGAAGAGAGATTGGTCGTCGACGATTCGAACCGCTCTTCGTTGAATACTGTCAAGTGTAAGGAGTTGGTACTAAACTACTTTTGGAAGGGACAACTAGGCTTTTTTAATATTCTTAACTTTTACTTTCATGCGTGCCTTTTTTATAGGCCGAATTAAAATAAATGTTTTGACTTTTTAATAATCATAAATTGATAATATACGTATATAAAACCGAAATAATTATATATTTGTTTTAATATGTAATGAGTAGCCTGGGATCCATATCTTTTATGAATATTTTAAATCAATATTGAAATATGAAATATTATTGGTCTAAACTAAGAAATGTAATCTGGGGGCTTACTTGTACTAAAAGAAATATGAAACCGTATTCAATTAAGAATATAAGTTATTTATAAGTAAATCACATCAAACACCTTTTGAGAAATAATATTATAATCATAGTAAAATATCCACCATTCAGACCTGCAACTGAGAAACGATTGCATCTGAGATCTTTCAATAGATAGTATTTCTTTGATGTTATTACTTGCAAAAGCTTGCTTTCCTTAGGAAATGCACGAATAAAATTATTTTAAGCAAAAATATATTTAGATATAGAAGGCAGTAGCCTTAGCATGGTCTTTTCATTAACCATTACAATGAAAAAACGTGTTTTGTGTATCTTGTTTAAAAGTGGTCACTTACATTTTGAAACCTTCTGGTGGGAATATTATAAAATAAAAATAAAAAATAAAATATGTTTACTATGGAACATAAGATACAGATATCACATATTCCACGTCATTAAATTTGAATTTGTAGGCATCCCTACTCATCGGCAAAGAAGACAGAGGGTGTAGGCCGAGAGAAAAAGCCGGCGAAAAAAACTCTCGGTACTCTTTTTAAATAGCAAATCATCAAACAACACTTATTTTAAAACAAATATCGCAAATTAATTAGAAGTAGCCTGTCTAGCACTAGTCCCAGGCCCTTTACTAGATAATCGTTAACTTTATAGTTAGCCTTTTTACACAGCTTTTCTTTAATACATTTCTTAAATTTATTAAAAGGTAGAGATAAAAGAGCCTCTGGGATTTTATTAGAAAAAAGTATCCCTTAGTTTGTGTTATGCCTGTTTGCGTGTATAATTTAAATGGGTTGCTGCGATGCTAACTTTTTATAAAGAACTAGCAAACCCGGCGAACTCCGTTTCGCCACCAGATGGCTTCGTTTTATGTAACATTTCGTTTGGTGATCCCGCTTTTCTGTTGAAATTTTTACTGAATTTTCTTTGATATAATATAAACCTCACGGAGCCCGAGACCTTTCCAACGAATGCAAAACCGTGGAAATCGGTTCGTGCGTTCTGGAGTTATAGCGTCAGGAAGGAAAACCCGACTTATTTTTATATAGTAGATGAAACACAACCTCAAAGTTGATAATCACACGCTTCATATAATCAGATTTAGATATGATGATATAATATAACATATGTGTTATACGCATTGCGCTTGCATTCATCAACCGAGATGTTATTAATTTTGTGTCAATCATCAAGTAATTACTCTAAATACGACGCAATCCGAAACCAAATAGAGCCTTCCGATTGGTTAATTAATTATCATGCAGATACAGGCATATATATTTATTATATAAATAATGTTACTTTAAAGAGTGGTAAATTAATAGGCGAGTAGGTGATAAGCCTCCTGTGTCTAACGCACGCCGTCGACTTTTTGGGACTAAGACGAGCCAGTTTCCTCACGACTTTTTCCTTCACCGTTCAAGCAAATGTTAAATGCGCACAAAGAAAGAAAGTCCATTGGTGCACAGCTGGGGATCGATCCTACGACCTCATGGATGAGAGTCCCTCCCCTGAAGCCACTAGGCCAAAACTGCTTAATATACAATTAATACTACAATTATAAAATAACTTATTTAAGTTTCACATGTATTTGCTTTATAAACCCTTTACCCTACCTCCTTTAGCAAAATCTATCCCCCCAATTGTATTGCGTACTTGGCTCCTGAGTTGGCTCCGGTCCTTTCAGTCCGCTTGGCACTGTCCGAAATGCTGGAAGACCGCTTCAATACATTCGATCCTTAAAAATGGGGATGCCTCTGATCCAACTATAGCTTAATAGTCATATCCTTGTTTTCGAAAAGAATAGAAACCATTATCAACGGCCAGCTCCTGGGGTATCTAAAGGGCCACCAGCTGAATAGCGATTGGTAATACGGCTTTTGCCGTGTTTGCCCAGTTGGGGACATTCTCGTATACCTATAGTCAGAGGCTATTGAGTCCAAGGGGGTAAGCGGTTAGATTAGATATCACAAAAGCTTCGATCGGGTGTGGCATGAAGCGCTTCTCTCTGCAACTGGTTTCACGGTGCATATTCCGACTTCTCTATCTCCTATGCCTGACCCTCTTTCTTCTGCGTATCTATGACATGTTGCAACATTCATTGCTATGCGGCTGATAGCACTGGGGATACTCTTTACACTGGCTGCTGTGCAGGTATTTCTCGGGCAGTTGTCGATTCGTACCGGAACAAAGTTATGTCTGAAGTCAAAACTCTGCTACGTGGAGCCTGGATCTAGGGTCCCCTAAATGTACTCAAATTTTACCAAGATATTTAAAAGAGACATAAGTTTGCGCGTTATCGCAACAAAAAAACACCCTGTGTAGCTACTCCTCTCTCCGAAGACACTCTCATTAAAGCCTCAGCCAGCATCGGAATACTGGGCGTTGACATACTGAAAGACCTTCAATTTCGCGGCTATTTAATTAGCCTCTAAAAAGCTTGGTGTCCTCAACAGGGCGAGACGGTTCTTCACTCCGGGCTACTGCTCTTTATAAAGCGCAAATACCACATGGAGTACTGTTCTCACCTTTGGGCGGCAGATCGTCGAAGTGTCGACTGTCTGTCGTTCCACAAAAGAGCGTTACGGCAGTTTTACCGCGCATCACGACCATGTGGAACTAGCTTTCCTCTGAAATATTTCTCTGAGTTAGGCTCTTTCAAGAAAAATTCAAATTCAAACTCTTACAAGGCTGGAAAGGCAGTCGCAAGACCTCTGATATTGAATTCTCACTTAGCATCAGATAAGCCTTTTGTCCGTTTTCTCCCAGTTTTATAAAACAAAAAATAACGAAACTTTAGATATTATAATTTCAATATTTTTTTATGATTACTCGACCAGTCTCAGACTGACCGCTATGGCTGAAAACCTAAATGTATATAGTTGATCGTTTAGTTAGAAGTTATACGTTTAATTTTATTTTTGTATAAAAAATGTGAAATGCTTCACAGAATACACCTTCACTCGAAGTATCATCTGAGTTGTCCTAATAGTTTCAGAATAAATTGGCTGTGACATACAGATATACCGGTTCCACTGTGTGTCAACGAAAACGTAAATATAATAGATTTTTTTTTTAATAACAATTTTAATCATGACTAAAGTATATTCTGAAAATGCATAGAACAATTTAATAATTTAAATCGATTGCAGTCATTTAGAGAGAGTATGCGGGATGTTTCATTATATAATGTACATTCTTCCATCGGCTGTAAAACGTGGGCCGGCTCAATCCAATTTCTATTATCGTAAATAAAATGCCGGAAAAAAGGTGTTCAATGTACACGTTCATTTTTTATGCTCAAGCAGACGTGACTATTACAAGAGGATTTCATAGATTTAATAAGCATATTTAATAAACAAGGTACAACAGTTTATTAGAGAGCGCGGAATAGCGAAATATTTTTTTACCCTGGTTCAACATGTTGTTTGTGTAATTTTTATATATTGTTAGCCAAAATGATCTACCTATTTAAATAAGTGATGAAAAGAATGCTTAGCAAGTATATAACCCTGTTTTTTTATATATACAATTAAAATTTGTCTCAATATCTTTTAAATAGTGATGTAGTTTAAGCCTTAAAAACTAACATGTTTCTGTTTTACGCCTTTTTCATGTTTTTTATATTGTATAGAGACTGTGGCTTAGTTGAAATATATTTTGCCTATTATTTTTTTACTTTATGTCCTTTGGATAATATTATGCAAAATCATAATATTGTAAACAAACCAAACTATGTCAGATGAAACTTTTGCTATAGGCCTGTGTTTTTGTAGGCTTTAAGATTATTATTTACCATAGCTAGTATTATATCCATTCGATTTCTGTGTTTAACATTAAAACATTTATTACATTTTTTATAGATATTATAATTATTCCATATTACATGTGTAGATTAAAGACAATTTAAGTGTAACTAATTGTTTTATATATATAGGGTTAAAAGTTTTATTTAATTGTATTTCGGGCTAAATGTAGTATTTTCCTATAACCCTAAAGGTTTGGTGTTTTAAATATTGATATCACGACGCATAGGTAAGTGATATACTTCCCAAACCAAACAATCGACTCCAATATATTCTAAAAAACTTCCACCATTGGAACGCGACCCTCATAAATATGAAAAAGGGAGAAAATGATGAATGGGGCGATATAAGTTATTCCTCATGTCAATCCATTACCTCATTGTGGGACGCAGGTGCAAACAGATAAGAAAATGTCCTTTCAAAACAATTTTCTCGCTACAAGGCATTGAAGTAAGGTAAATTTATTAGCCAAGGGCCTTGCCGTCTATAACGTTGTGCAACCAGACATCGTTCATGTTTTATCAAGGAAAAACAAGGCGGGAATAATAAGGCAGCTTACCTTATTAACACTATGTGGAACCAGCTGCCTACTGAAGTATTTCTGAATCAATTCGACTTAGGGTCCTTCAAGAAAAGAGCGTACCAATTCTTAAAAGGCCGGTAACGCACTTGCAAGCCTTCTGGCAATGTGAGTATCCATGGGCGGCGGTATCACTTGACATCAGGTGAGCCTCCTGCCAGTTTGCATCCTATTACATAAAAAAGCCACAGGCGAAGGTTTGACTACTTTTAGTAAGATAACACAAATAATTAAATAAAATTTTTCGTATAATGTATGTTATATAATATATAAATATGTAACTATTTAAAATGTTAAATGTAGCAGACGTAGTAATATATTTCTCTATGACATTGACATAATTTATTGCTTTGTTTCAAATAATTGATTGAATTTATCTTATGATTATCTAAGATACGATTTCAGTTAAGATATCAACCGACTGCGACTTTTACTTATACCTTGTTACTGTTTTCGTCTTAGTGACTGAACTTTTACTGATTTTTAGTTGTAACGATGAAAATAATAACAAAATTCATTTGAGTATCTACGTTACTACGTTAATTTTACTATATGTATAAACAATACATATAGTACGCAACATCCAAAGGAATGTATGTCTTTTAGCTTTTAGCTAGTGTGTCACCCGAAATCACTTTTTCTTATTCTCTTGTGGTCTAAGTTATAATTACGATTGCATTTACTCTGAACTGGCATAAATCTGTGTCGTGTCACGTGTAAATAACACATTTTGCCTAACTGTAAATTGAATTTGATCCAGTGAGTTTCAGAATTTCGTTATTTTCCAACTAGGACGCTTGAAAGTTCATTTGAAAGGATGTAATGCCGGATAATATTGCAGCTGAGATTCAAAGGGCGTTGAAAATTATTAAGTTACAATTTCATTTTTATGCAACTGAGACCCGTCAAGATTTATGACAGTTATCAGCAGACAGGAATCTGAAATCGGATTTTAAAGTGTCTTAAATAAAAGTACATAATAATGTAAGTAGTTTTAATTTTGTTTCTAGACTATAAAATATCGCATTTCTGAGAAAAGAAATGAAATTTTATGACTGAGAGAAGAGAAAGTTAGTGTTATTTAAAGGCACATATTACTCTTAGGGTTGCTTAAGGTGTTTTTTTTAACTAGGTCCTGAATTCAACCTGATCCAATAAATGAGGAATGATATTTCGTTGAAAATTTTCAATCGTGTGTATACTTTCTTTCTCAAATAAAAGCGACAACAAAAGCTCACCTGGTTGAAATATATGTATCATAGTGGGCTATTATCGATTATATAATATTATACTAGCTGATCCGGCAAACGTCGTTTTGCCATGTATATCATTTATAATAAAAAATAGGGGTTGATCGTAGAGGGGTGAAAATTAGGGGTTGTATGTATTTTTTAATGCTGTATCATAAAAAAATTTATCTAAATAATAATTTTGGGGTGGACTACCCTTA